>LQRL01163685.1:7420-23517 GCA_001703475.1 Hydroides elegans
CTTCCGGTGGACGAATTCGGCACACACCATGACCTTTCATTCGAGCCTTTAACCAAGTCTGTATGACTTTCCGTCCAAAAGTTCTAGCCCGTACAACAAACTTACAAAGCGATGCAGACAGACGGACAGACATCCCAACTCCAAAGGGCCTTAACTTTCGGGTTGGGGCTTTTGTAGCCTAAGGTTTAGGCCCCTAATCGCCCATAATTCGAAGCCGGTATGCAATTGTACAAATTTAACAAAAAGAGGGGGTTTAACCCTCGGGGTTTTAATCATTGGGGATCTTTCCGGACCTAGCTCTAAATAGCCCATGTGGGTTGCTCTCTACCTCGTCGCAGACATACGTAAAGAACTATTTGGAGCTATTCCGGACGCAACCGGTTACCGGAATTTATTCAAATGTACGAGTACATACGTACGACTCGTACAAGTAAATAGCAATTCAAGTCGAATATTTACCTAATAGATTTCAGACCAACTACACATCATGACAATAAACCACTACTACAAATCATTAAACTACAATGTCAATACATATACTTGACGACATAGCAAAACCATCAATCCGACATCGCAAAACCAAATCAGGCCTAGTGAGCGATATTGTGGAAAAAGTAATATTGAAATAGAGGCACGTCTTAAACTAACTTCAAAAACCGTACATTGAATATGTATATAATATAGTTTTGGCTTTATGCAGGTTAGTGAATTACAATGCTAGATAAAACTTTAAAACAGGGGCACATGTTATATTTGTAAAAACAGAAACCCAGTAAAATCTTTCTCTGTATTTGAGTACCAGTTACCGAACTACTTTTTCTGTTTTTCAACATCCCGCATTCGTCTGAAAAAAGTTTCTCCAACCGATTAGAGTAAGACCAACTTCTATGGTTACCAACTGGTAATTCTTTGTTTTTATATGGAGATCTATTAAGATAGTAAGCTGTTAAGCTGTTTTGAAAGTATTAGCAGTAGTTGCTGTTGAAGTAGTTATCACCAGTGTAAATTAATTGCTATTATTGTGGCGTTTTCTCTTCTATAAGTAGAGAGCTTGGTAAGAATTAGAGAGTTTGAGCAAACATTTATTTTCGGGATGACCCTTTCGGTAATCCACCTTAGGTGCGTTGAATTACTTGTATTTGTTATTTGCGTAATGTTCATTGTGGTTGCTCTTTAGTGTTATCCTCAATCTCCAAGCATATTTTTTTATCAAATTTAAGCAATATGCCCAAACTGTCTATTATTTGCTTGACTATAAGTAGAGAGTTTATGCAAAACAAATGTAGGTACATTTTCTTATAAGCAAAATGTTAGTTTATATCTATACTGGTTCACTTTTAGTGTCACAAGAACCTTTTTCCTTCGTCAATGGTCAGTGCGAAATCCCCAGTGTTCAGGTGACCTTTCCGCCATTCAATAGAGAGTTTGGGCAAAAAATGTATTTTTTTGCAACATTTTGCGAAAACGCTTTAAGTCAACCACCTATTGTCGGTAATTTTACTTAAAAGCGCAGTGTTAGTTTGGATCTCTACCGGCTGTCTTTAAACAAACTTTTAGTCAAACGAATAATTTTGCCCAAACTGTCTATTACCAATCGTTGCTGTCAATCGATCGGTTAACGATACAGTTTCGGGCTGATATTTCTTACATTATATGAAATAATGTTATGATATTTTAATGTGTTAAACTGATTGAGAAAATAACAGCATGTTACTTGTGATATAGAATGAATATTATAAACATTGCTTAACGATCAAATAGTTACAAACATAATATGACCATATATGTCGCGTGCTATTTTTTTTTCATTTAACATAATAAATACTAATTAATTATTGCATTCGATCATAGATAACAAAATCGAAATAGTGTTGATATCCCTCAATCAATCATCTCCAATATTGTTTTACCAACAGAGACGGCTAATTCAAATTTTGGTTCGCAGATATATAACATAAATAAACAAAACTCATACAACTTTCTATTCACAATGGAATAAATAAATACAAGTAATGCACTGTATGTTCCTTAATAATCAATAAATGTAGCAACTTAATTTTATCACGATCTACTTGGATAAACATATGATTATCATTTACAAGATAAACAAACTATTTACATATTTGTCGGTATAATCAGTATTTTAAATGTCATTTCAAATAATGAAAACGGAGAGATAGATGCAGAGAAATTTATGTTTATGAACAACGAATTTCACTATTAACTCTCCATAATCAAACGAAGAATCATACAAATTATATTTCATGCATACCTTAACGTTATACATAAGTTTGAACGACATTTTCTTCTCCCAAAAGATAAATAAATATCACTGCGTATGACTTATTTTGGTGAACTGGATATACAGACATTGTCAATCAAAGCTTTTTACTTTCAATAATTAAAAAAGGTGTAAGCTTTTGTTTGATTTTGCCTACGGTTCATCTATGATTTGAAGGACGTTTTCCTTTGATCATATACAAACGAGTGCGACACAGGCGACCATTATAATAACTAGAGGCAACGTGGCCTTGTTCGGACCGACGCCATCTTTTTCTACAACCAACGTATCTTGGCCCTCCACTTCCTGTGTCATGGCGGTCAAAACGGAAGTGGCACCCAACGCAAGCTGAAACAATAAATGTCTGTAAAACACTTTTATCTTATATTATTCATCTATTTCTATAAATATATAAACAACAACTAATACAAACCGAGACTTAGAGTTTTAATTGGTTATAATGAAATGAGTTGTATCATGTATAATGATTGTATTATTTTTTACGATATTTGACTTTACTGATTTTCTAGACAACATATCTATATACATTAAAATTGTCTATAAGTGCAATCAGAGCACTCATATATAATGTGCTCTTTGTTGTCATTTACAAATTACCGTGGCGTTGCCGGTGATTGCATAGTCAAACTCGCAGGCATCCTGGAAAGCAACGTCCAAACCCTCACACACCGGGCTGCGTTTGCGTCTATCGCCTTTCATAAGCAATTATAGGAAGTCCTACACATGTGGTGATGTTGAGTTATTGATTTTTGTAATGTTTATATCGTTATTGCGTAAACTTTAAGGGTTTTTTTAGCATTGGTCTTGCACCCATTTATATATTTTACATTTAAAGCATTCGTGTATTACGGTGTTTTGAGAACATCAATTACAAAAAATAGAATAATGGTACTATAAAGCATTTTAAGAAACAAATTGCCAAAAATGTTAATTGTGATGGACATTAATTTTCATTTTTTGTCAAAAGTCAAGAATCAGGAGTAAGATGACCCACTGCTAAACGCCGCACAATACAATTTTATATTGAGTATAGTTATGCACGGAACCCTTCCTCATCATATCATTGCTAAGAAATTACAATAGTGGACAACTTAACTACAATTAGTAGGATTTCATAATAAAACGTACCTCTAGCATCATGGTTAATGAGATCATCACCAGAACAACCAGTATACAACAGACCCGTGCTTTTCAGAAATAGTCTATCTGCCATGCGCAGTACCAGTTGATATGTATGCGCATAGTTCGCCAAGGAGATGACAACACCTGCTTCCTTGCTTCGAATAATCAGAAAACCGTTGTCAGTCAGTTCAATCTCTGCCTCGTTGGACTCACCTTTTAGAACATAATAATCAGTAAAAAATCTTATATTTTTAAAGGTGTTCATTAAACAATATTCACTTAAATCATGAAATCGACTACGTGCTTTAAATTAAAAAAAATATTAATGCTTTGTTTCTTGTAACATAAGGCAACGTTTGAGCAACAGACTCATATTTGAGAGCCTAAACATTACTACACTTAAACTATAAACTATATTTGAAGGTGAACATGCAATATGATTAAACTTTTACGAAGTCTAAACGTTCAATAATAAAATGTGAAATAAGCTTTTTCCCGAAAACTGAAGACATCTTTTTAGAATATAGAAACATACTTTAATACATTAAACATGTACCTGATAGGGTTGTAAAATTAGTTGGAAGCTCTGAGTTACCAGCTTCATACGTTGCTACGATATTCCCATCCTTATTTTTGATAGTTATCGAAACCTACAAGAGCAAACGTTTTAATAACTGAAAACGCAATTAAGTGTGTTGACAACGATTTGTAGATCCATAACACCCAAGATGCTTTTGTGACATAGACTTCTATATAGAAATGTATTTGAAAACTGGTCATATTTGTAAAATTGTCGATTTTCACTGTTTATAAAAGATGTTCCAGATTCTAGATATCTAAATGTGCAAAATTATGTTATCTATCTACATAATTAGGAACATCTTTTTTTGGGAGGATATTTGATATTTGTATATTGTATATTTAGCCTTTCCAATGTATTCATGCTAAAATTAACACTTTTTTGGAATATTTGGTGAGGTGCCCTTTAAAAATACATGTACATCATAAGGTTTGAAGTGGCACACTTACCGAGGTCATGTAAGAGGCCGACTTTGGATCATCTTCATCTACATTTGTGTTGACGCCATAGATCTCAATATAATCGTTACTAAGGTATTCCGTGTCTCCTGGCGACGCACACGTGATGAATTCACCAGAATCCATGCTAGCTCCAAATACATAGAGATGTGGATCGCCGAAGACTGCAACAGTGCTCCGCTCAGGTGCGTTTGTATTCTTATAAAATATAAAATATTAAATGAAGGGCACCCCACGTCATAATTTTTCAAACAGTTGTAAAATCACATTAAAGCAAGTTTACGTTATTGAACAACAACAAAATGATGGTTGATGAACATTGAAATTTTGCAAAAAGGTGTTCAGTTTTTCCAAGCCAGCTCTGCTGTTTCTTCCTTCCTAGCCAGCTTGGAGCAGAAAAGGAACACTTGTTGCGAAATTAGAAATATTGAATATAACTAATTTATCTATCATATATTATAAATAATAGTGTATTAGACAATACACTAAACTACAGGATTAATCAATCTCAAAATAATGATTCTCACTACTTGTTACAAAAATTAAGAAATGATCAAAAGGGTGCTCTGTATAAACTGCTTAAATCTTCAAGCTAGAATATAAGTTCTCATTGGGGGATTGGGGTTTAACTCGAGCGAGTACGATATATTAGCAATATATTTTCTTATGTCACAGTAATGTTGTCGTTTTATATATTAGTATCTTACTCACCACGGTAGATTCATCATAAGGAGCATAAACTTCGTCAAATGGAGCAACAATACCAGGAATGAGTAATGTTGAGTATATAAGGAACACCATTGGCTCAAATAGATGGATATCATCGCAATCATGCGCAGTGATGGTTTGAAGGGCATATGTAAACGAGCTGCGAAATCCACTGCAAACAAAAAAACCGAAAAGTTATAATGTTTTCCGTTTGTCGTGGTGGTGGTGCAAATGGTATAAAATTAGAGCGATGACTTGATTATGCTAGAAATGATACCAAAAGAGTCCATACCAAAAGGGAAGTTATCCCGATGATAATCCCTGAGAGAAGTAATCCAAGACCTGATGGGCGCGGGCAATACTTTTCCCTTTCGAGATGTATTTTGGTATGGTCCCCGAGGAATCGATTCCTTTTATTACATGACATTTATGTATGGAATTAGGAAATATGTATAGGCGTCACTACCATGCAATAACAAAAGTGAAATATGACAAAGGGATATTGCCCGACATATTGTTTCAATCATGTATCAAAACAAAAGATTGCAAGCTCCATAAAGCGTTGATGATAAATCATACTAGTAGATTCTATCTTTCTAAGAATGACGCTACATTCTCGAAACTGCTCGTCAAAATCGATTCGTACTTTGTGAGATTAAAAAAAAACATTCCCCTTCGGAGACCACATCCAAAAATTATGTGTAATTTACACATGTAAGGTCATTGAAAAATGCGACAGCATCATCATTATCCACAGCTAAATCTACTGTATGAATAAAAATCAATAATTAAGTATAGATTATTCGCTTTGTGAGGGCAATATGAGAATTACCAACCTGCGAGACGAAGTCGAGCAGGTGTTATTCGAAGATAGCCCGAGCCAAACGAATAACCGGCTTATTTCCAGGTTTCTTTAGAAATTGAAGGGCCCTTTAATGAACTTTCAGTTAATCCTGCCATTTTTCCAGGGTGGTCGGGATTTTTTTTTTAAAGGTGTCACATGTAATTGACTTATTTGATTAAGAATTCAGTTCCACTTGAAAAATAAGCAAATCATAATCTCTTTAAAAAAATTAATCCCTTGGTGTCAAGATTGGTTCAGGAGTAATCATTAATGTTTTTCCTAGTCAAGACGGTCCGCTTCTAAGCCAGTTAATTATTTATTTATTGACCCTACGATTTCTAAAGAACCGGGGAATAATTGATCATACGACATATGGTTATTTGCCATCCTACTATTGTTATTGCATACCTCTTTAGAAATGCTTAATGCTATTAATTTTTGTTTGCGTTGTGTTGGGGTGCAATATATAAAGTAGGGCAATTTTTCCTTGATTGAGAATTTGTGTTACCGTAAAATAAAGGATTAAAGGGATAAATGCGATTATGATGTCGTTATAATCTCAAATACGTTCTTCTTTTGCATAAGGATCTGATCACATGGAAAGTTTTTTCGAGGTCTTTTCCTAAAACTCACATTATCTGATCTTTTCATGGGAAATAAAAAACTAACCCAGTAGAAAAAAAAATACAAAGAACATTTTTATTGATTTTATAAGAATACATGCACAACAAAAATATAAAAAAGCTTTCCTAATGGCAATGCAATCCATATTAAAGATAGCGAAAGTACACAATTTCTGGTTGTTAATATGAAAAGTAAGACACGAAGGACACAAACCTAACGAACCTAAACGTTTTGTTAAGTAAAACGTTTTGAATTATTTTATAGTTCCAATAGTGACCAATATATTTCTTTTGTGGAATCCTGGGTATTTTCCATTTGATTTTATGCATCATATTTTGCAATAAAAATTTATAGGTTTATATGTATAGGTTATCGAATAGGCAGAGTGTGGTCATGGAAATACAAGGGCGTCGAGACGTAGTCGAGACGTCCTTGTATTTCCAGACCACACGAGGGCCTATTCGATAACCGGCTTATTTGATTATTCATTGGAAATTGAAATGCTCTTCCCCTTTGATCCTTTTACCTGGATTGAATATAAATAGCAACCTCCACTATATTGGCCAATAGTTATATAAATATATATAAATCAGGCGTCTAGACCACTCTGTATGATATATATTTCATTGAAATTTCTAAAGAATCATGAAATAACTATTGATATGCACAATTATTGTAATCTAAGCTGCTCTGCTTGAAATGGATTGTTTCGCTAACGAAGCCATTAATGAAATGATTGAAACCAGAAACGTCAATCTATTTTAGTAAGATGCATGATCCCTCAACATGCTATCGACATGTGAATAGCAATTGCTAACAGTCGCTAATTAGGAGCCCTTCGAAAATAAGTAGGATATAGCAAGGCACTCGTGAGTATTCAACATTTTTGATCTCGACATCGTCTCGAGTGCAAAATATCTCAGACTGCATTTTTGCCATGTAATATCCATTACTTAGTATCCAGATTATGCAAATTGTATATGCAATATCAGTATAAAACTTAACAAAGTCAACTATTGTTTACACTTAACAAGTTGTATTAAGAGATCAGTAGTGCTAGGTCTTACATCTTTGCAGGCGATCACTAATTTTGCGACCGTCACAAAACTGGCTTGTATAGCTGCTGATATAGCCATCCAGGTTTGCAACAAGGCCAGGATTATTACACGTGTCCAATTCATGCATACATGTATCAAAGTTGTCTACCGCATTGCTAGAACATAGAACGAACCGAATCCAAGAAATGTACTCTCTTTGTATTTTCAGAATAAAGAATTATATCATGATAAAAACACATTTTTTAGCTATATCTTTACTTCCTATTAAATATGACGTAGTGTGATTGAATACATAGATCATAATAAAGAATATCAAATTTACGTGCACATCTGTTCTTTCCAATCCGTAAAATCCCATCCATCCCCGTCTTCATAGAAATAGTCATGCAAAAAGTCAGAGCCACTTCCACTCTTAGCAGACCCAAGTAAGAAAGAGATCTCCTCTAGATCATGCCAAAGATAGGTATATCCAAGACCTCTGATTTTCCAACAACATTCAAGAGCATGGTTGATAAATCCAATAGCCGTAGTGCATGGATCTATGCTTGAGTAACAACCAGGGTGTGCTCTCGAGCACTCAATCAGAACTGAAAAAAACATAAACGATTAGTCGAATTTTCGAAATGATAAACAGCTGACTTATAAAATTTAAAACAAAACAAAATATATTATTACACACAATATTCGTATTTTAATCAAATATACGTTTTTTACAAAACAAAATGTAATACTTACATGCTGTTGTAAACAAAATTGCTAAAACAAAGCAAGAATTCATTGTCACCACTATTCCTCCATTCATTAACATTATGCGTACATCAATTTTAGTTTATTTCCTCGTCGAAAATTACGATTAAATTTTCAAAATCCATAAATCTATATATTTTCACTTCTTATGCTTGAGCATATTCTAAAGAACACGTTATATACAGCACATCATGAAAATATTGTTAGCAAATTTGATAATTTAAACTAAAATTTTATATGCAAGCACGCAACATACTTGTTGAAGCAGGATTACCCAATGGGCGAATTGAAAAGGTTGATTCATGGTGCGGAGACTGAATACCCCGACGACAAAAATCCTTGAGACCAAAGCTTGGTATCCAGTCAAAATGACTCCGGTCAAAAGGACCCAGATTGATTTCTCCCCCATAAAAAATGTCTGATCTTCGCATAGGTAAACATCCTGGTGCGGGCAAGAGAGAGATAGAGAGATTGAGAGTTTGAGAGAGAGAAAGAGCGCTCAATCACTCTTGCAAAGATAATGTGCATAATAATACGCTATCAAATGAGTATGTAATTATTTCAATTAGTATAATTAATAAGTTCAATTTATTAGTATAAAATTGTTTATGTTTTTATAAGCTGTATTTTATTATTCCCACCACCTCAAATATATTTTGACTATCAGACTATTGACTATCAGACTATATAAGTTCAGACTATCATGAATAAACATCTGAATTTGCATTCAAATTAGTGGATAGTAAAAGAAATGGGTATTTTGATATCAAATGTAATTTTATACTGGGGCCATTTTGACCAGGACCATTTTTTACACATGTTGTCAAAATTTGGGTCATTATGACCGGGGCCATTTTGACCTGGATTCAAAATCTGCCAATAAGCACATAATTAATGTTAAGGTATTGGTGTAAACGATGATTTGAATATAAAGAAACTCTTTTCGCTTTTGGGCCAGAACATCATGTTTGAACGTCTACATATAAAAGGTCACATTCGTGATTTGATTATAAGACGAGAAAATGACCATCAGGAGTCATTGCGTTTCCCCTCCCTAAAAAGAAAAACAAAACAACTCACTAATTGCAAAATAAAATCGATTGACATTGATCAATTTGAAGAAAAAAAAAGAATATGAACAATAGCAATCTGTTGAAGTCGCACGAATCAATGTCTCTTGAAACTCTAATCAAATCATACGATGACGAGCTACAACAAATATTGAATAAGCCTGACCCCCTTGTGTATCGTCAAGTGCAAACTCGCAAAAAGGACCCACCCCGATTTGTTGCAACCTCATAATGAGCCCGTGCTAGCCTGAAATTAACTCACATGAGCTCAGTATGTTGTCATGATGAGGATTTGTGCAACCAGGACATGGTATAACGGTGGTGACGCAAGACGAATATCCCGACTACACAAAAGGCGTGTTCGCCAACAAATAGCGATCAGGATAGAGCTGATATTAGACCTAGGATCATATATTTATACATCTATATCCCACCCGTCAGTTCTCTCCATTCACCTCTCTCATTTCTCTCACACACACACTCTCTCTCTGCCTTCCTTTTCTGGCTCTCCAGCGTTCTCAATTTTCTTTTTTCTCTCTATCTTATGTTTAACTTCTACTAATTTATTGCATTTGTCTTAATCAACCTCTGTCATTTGTCTTTTGTCATTTGTCATTTTTTTTTATCTCGCACCAATAATTTTCATTCATGATGCTTTCATATCGTCATATCCATTCTTTTATGTGCTTTCTTGTAATTATAAATTTACATATATTTACGTTTTTGTCGTTCTATCCATTTTCTCTCCTTCCTTTCATTTTCTATTTCCTCCTTGCATTCTCTCTATCTTACACTGTCTACCTGCTTCATACTATTATTTTCCCGATTACCCTAAATTTGCTAACGTCTTACTACTTTAAATTTCCATGATCTCTCTTTTGTTTTCTCTCTCATTGTAAAACTCTGAAGAGTATGATGAAATAAACTGAACGAAATATGTTTATTTAAACAAAAAAAAATGTATCTCATTTATCTCATAACACAATCAAAACTCTAGAATGAAGATAGATGAATAAACCACAAATGTAAACCACATTTATTTTGGTTCTAGTTTTATTATAGCTGATAAGGACGATGACACTAGAAAGGTAGATAATTTATAGCTTTTACATGTACATCAGATTAACGCAATTTGGATTGAATGATTTGATAACAAGGTAGAAAATGTATTTATGAAATTTAAATGATAATATAAACTTTTACCAATGAAAAAAATTCAAAATGGATAAATATTTTATTCAAACAACAACGATACAATGATGACGAACATTGATTCAAATATTGAATATCCAATTCATTTTGATTTTGAAAACTATGTTGAACTGCTGTTATCAATTCAATGTTAACAGAAAATTCAACTCTGTCAACATAACATCTCAGTTACTTAATGCATATCATATCATACATTACCCTCGATGTATTTTATGTTTGATTTTCACCACGTTCAGCAATAATGAACATTCGCAACCTAATGTAAAAGCAAAACATTTAGTCATAATCACATAAGCTATTATTTAGCGATATACGTAATAACATAAGATACATTTAGACATGTTAGGATTTGTTATGAAATGTTTGCCGAGCAATACATGAACAATACACAAACAATTATTTAAAACGTATTCTCATGTAAAATTTTAAATGTATTCAATCGATTCATTCATGTATTCAATCAATTCAATGGACTTAGTTATAGCTCTGCTCGGTCTATATGAATCCATTTTCTTATACCTTTCAAAAATTTGTAACCTTACATTGAATTTGATGACTAAACATGTCACAATAGACATGACTGAAAACCTAAATTTAGAAGTCAACTATCTATATTCAAATAATTGTAAAGTTTAAGATGTTATTACTTTCGAGTGGCATTGTTCGATGTCTTTTGCTCTTTATTGATACTACCACAGTCATTAACGCTCTCTTCAGTATCCATAGACTGTGACTTTACAAATTGTTAGAATTTTGTTTGGACCAGGAATCACAATGCTGAAGTATCTGCAATTCATTTTACTCAATAAATGATACACTCAGTTTAAGTACTTTATATATGATATAACGTTACATCCATAAGACTAGACCTACCATCATAACGCTAAACATGTTGAATTATTAATCAATGATAATCATAACAAGTACATCAGTTGTTGCTATTGATAGTGTTACGTTACTCTTCTTAATATTAATTACCTCCCAATCAGATGCGACGGGCAGATGAACATTACTGTTGCTCCCTGTAGCGGCTCCAGCATGTGCCATGCACATTTGCTTGTTCGTGGTCTCCTTAGGGTTTACATTGTCCACAATTACGTAGGTTTCAAAGTCACTCAGGCGATAACCTACAAAACAAACCCAAGAATTATCAGGTCCGTAAATTTCACATTTGCCTTTGTGTATGTATTTTGGAAATTATACACACACTGTTGTGAATCCAGTATATTGACAATATCTCCATAGTTTGTGATATGGAAGAACCCGCAGTTCAATTTATTTTGGTGGTGCCCCCAATATTGCACATTTGGTATATACGACATAATACGATGAAACATGAAAACGCATAGACATAACACGATATAAATGTAGACATTTGTATAATTTTTATCATAACAATTCAACTGTACACACATTATTCTAAAACTAGAAAATACTAATGTTATTTAACCTAATGATGTTAAAGCTATAACCACAGCTATCACCTCTGTTTGGAATATCTACGCCCATGACGTGTCTCATCTCGCCGAAATCGACTGTCAACCAAGAGTCGTATGCGGTTTGGTCGCTGTGAGAACAGCCAGCAAAAGCATTAGTATTGAGATTTCCATCCACTGCATATGAACCATGGAAACCTGCTCTTACACTGGACATAATCACCTTTTGATTGAGTGCAATTATCGGGGCAGCTGTAGAAAATTAAAAAGCTCATAATAGTATGATTTTATTGCATTATATTACTACATTATGGATTATTCGTTGTGTTTGCTGTAAGCACAGGTTTCTGGCTAATTGATCTGAGCCATGTTTCAGGGTTTCTGTTATGAATAAGATGTATGTGCATATTTGTCATGTTTATACATGTTTATTCAGGTTTGCAATATGAATCTAGTTGTACATTTTTAGAAACAATTATAAGAATACACAATAAGCATTGGCTTAACCTTTCAGATAGAGCAACCTTAAATGGTTTTGTTTTCATTTGATGAATGTTTTTTTTTCAAAAATATTATTGCTGATCTAATGTAGTGTTTATGATTGACATAAAAAGTACAGATACTATTTCAACAATATATACTTGATTCGCAGTTTACGCCAACGTATGGAAATGCGCATTCGCAACGAAAATCATAGAACAGGTAACACAGGTTCCACCATTTTGACACGCATGTTCTGCGCAATCCCTCCTTAATAGCATTCCCTCCTTCCCGCGTGTTTGACCACCTTGTTTTCATTGTTTATCGTTGACATTTATACATAGACATTTAAACAGTCTTTTCATTGAGTTGAAAACAATATAAAAAAATCAAACACTTTGAGATCTACAATGATTTTATTTTTTTTTAAAATTGAAACAGGTAATTGTAGAATATTGCAAAAATGAATAAATTAAAAGCTTTCGCTTAACTGTTTATTGCATTTATGAAAACCTTTCCTCTATATTGCTGATAACCGCACTTAAAGAACTGATACATTAAAAGTGATAAACGGTCATGAGCCCCCCCCCTCCCTGGCGAAATGAATTTGATGACGTCATTTTAAAACGATGACTCTACGTCCTTAGTTTGTTATCGAATCCACGATATATTCACGTCAAAGTAACAAAGTTGCTAATGACGTCATAAAACATGTCTCAATGACGTCAAGATAGACATCAAGACATCGAAATTACGTTGAAAGTTTTATGTTACGTTGACGTCCCAATATGACGTTGTTATGTCACGTAATATGGCGCAACAAGCACAGACATTTGTAAAAAGCTAAAGTGAGGGGGGATTTTCGTCGTAGTGGCAGAGGGGCTCTTCGCCTAGCCTGCACAACGGGGGTGGCTTACCGCCGAAGGGGTTCTTTTTTTTAGGGAAGGGGGGCTTTTGTCCTAGAAGATATACTTTTAATGAAAAAAATCTATTTTGGTATCATTTAATTTCATAATTTTGAATGTTTCATTTTATTGTTTCAAATTTCGCAGTAAAAGGCTCTATATGATATTCAACAAATCGAGTCTTTTTGTTTCATGGATATTTTAATCAACCATATAAACGATACGGGCATGGCCTATCTTAAAGACGATTTTCGACAATAAAATTTTCATTCCTCATATATAAGATATAACAAGAGATTCATCATGAAAACCTTATATTTTAAACAATATGTAGAGAATAAGACAATTGTTTGAAATGCTACAAATTCATGTTGCCAGACTGTAATTCACGGTTTGGTGACCTACGCGGTAGTTTTCTTGATAAATAGAACACACTTTATTATGAGGATAGTTTGTTTTGTTTCGGAAGTTCAGACATACCCTTTGTTTATTTAACAGCAAGGAAAGGGGTCGTCTGTACTATATTTTCATGAAAATTATGGAATCGACAATATTTTCTAAGATTCAGGAACGTTTTTCTAATGTGCACATATTTAAATAAATTCAACTTTTTTTATATTTTTTGCGCACCCCGATAAACTCTTAGTTTATCCAGGTTTCCAACACAATAAAATCAAATGAATAGATCGAAAAAAGTTATTACAATTTTTTTTATTGCCGTGCCATATTATAGTGTGCGGGTTATACACCGGTGCAGGTTATACATCGGATTTTAAAACAAAATTCTAGATTTTCATTGGGTGCGGTTCATACACCGGTGTTGGTTATACACAAGTAATTGCTGTAATTATATTTTTGCATATGTTTTAATAGGGGGTACATATAAGCGATAAGCGAACAGGGCTACATAAGAGGGGTTGCGTTTTATTGTCATGAATTTGTATAATATTTTTACTTCCTTATAGTTTTTAATCATCCAAATACGCATCGTGAGTGCATAATTATATGTTCATATACAGGTAAACCAAATAATGTATTCGATTGAATATATTCTGCTAGAAAATGTCTTTGCATAATGAGTTAAACCGTCCTTTTCTATTATATACTTTATTCTTATTCCTGTTTTGTTTACATACATTACCATATCACGATGTCGAGTGAAAAATTAGGCTTTTCTAGCTTTCCTTGGTTTTCTAAACAAAATAATCATTGTTTTAAATATACTTTTCATCGCTTTAAAACAGTAATACTATCTTTCATACCGCAATGAACAATGCTAATAAGTTCCTGGAAGTTCATTTGTGTATTATCTCTGGACGTCAAAATCTCTTGAGTACTGAGTCCTCGCAACTGTTATTTTTCTTTTATAACCAACGGTTTAAAAAACTGATGAGAAGTATCAATATTCCGGGGATGTTTCTATATATCCTAACGATCACAATATTCTTGAGAGCAAAAAAATAAACTTTCTAAATTTTAAGAGCAAAAAAAAAGTTAGCATGTCAATTTAAAACCAATGGTTTCAAATACTAAGAAGAAGTAGGAGTATCAAGATACATGAGATGTTTCCACACATATCTAAACAATCACATTTATTCTTAAGAGCAGAATCCTGCAAAAAAATCCTAAAAGGGTTTTTGTCTTTTGGGTATTCTATCCCAGCATCATATTGAACAAACCGTTTTTAATTCGTTCATTGGGTATTCCTTCTTATATGAGAATATTGCGTGCTAACATATCAAATTTTATTTTGAAATATCTAGTTAACCTGCTATATATTCAAGTTATGTTGTGAAGTCGTTTTTGTAAGATACGTTTTTATAAGATACGTTCGAGAATAAGAATTGGAAATATTTAAGTTCATCATCCTAATAGTTTAAACGCATTTTTCGACGAGGAAATTATATAGGATTAAAGTGCATCTAAAGTTAATTTTTATGTAGAGAGATAGAAGTGACCATGAACTCTTGCTTTCTTATAATAATTTTGTTTATATTAACATGTAAGTATTATGTTTTTACTTTTTTAAAGGCCTATATACGATTAAAAGTTGTATATTTGGCATATTATGGTATATAATGGAGATGACGAATGATAATTTTAAAAAATCGTATTCACTTTTCCAAGTCAATCGAGATGGTCGTTACTGGATAACCGAGCATAACATATAATCAACAGAATAAACAACCGGTTACTCATATTTATAAGCTAAATTGATCATAGTTTAATTGGATAATCGACACACCGTTTATGTATATTTTTCCAGTTCTTACAAAGAGCTCGAGAGCAAACTCTGGTTTTAACCCGATCAGAGATCCATGCACTACGGCTATTGGATTTATCGATCATGCCCTTACATGTTGCTGGAGGATCAGAGGCCTCGGGTACACCTATCTTTGGCATGATCTAGAGGAGCTAGAATCATCCGAATTAGGTTCTGGTTTTAGTGAAAGCGGCTCTGGCTTTTGGCATAACTACTTCTATGAAGACGGAGATGGATGGGACTTTACGGGTATAGAAGACAAGATGTGCATGTAAGATATTTTCTTTA
>LQRL01163707.1:4280-17800 GCA_001703475.1 Hydroides elegans
GTAGACTCTACAATAGTAACCATATCTCTAAGATATTGCGGGGCGAGATTGTTGAGCGCTTTGAATGTTAATAAAATAACTTTGTACTTTATTCGGGCGCGTATTGGAAGCCAATGGAGTTTCCGAAGGACAGTTTTAGAATCTACAATATAGCTGTCTGGGGTATTAAGACACATTGAAGGTTACTTATGTCTTGGCGGAACGTTGCTTTGTTGATATCCTTGATCTTCCGAAGCGATATTTGTCGAGTTTCATATGCTTTTTTACGCACCGAGAAATATCCGAAAACGGCAAAATGGTCAGATAACAGCGAGTGAGTCGACGGGGGAGAGACTGGGTTCATTGACCTGGTTATTATAAGGTCCAACGTGTGGTTTGAGGTATGGGTAGGTACCGTGACATGTTGTGTTAGTCCAAAACAGTCTAGAAGATCGAGAAATCGAAGCGCCTGAGTGTTCTGCTTATCATCAATGTGTATGTTAAAATCGCCACTTAACAGAATATCACCAGAATATGTGTTAATCTCTTCGAGAAAATTATGAAAATCGTCAAGGAACTGACCTAGTGGCTTTTCGGGTGGTCGATATATCGAACCTACTAGCACCTTCTGGTTTTTTAGTTCATACTCCGCGACAACGCATTCGAATGAGTCATAGTGGGCTTGTTTCGATTCACGGCCTTTAAAACGGGATTTGGCGATGAGGGCCACGCCCCCACCCCTTTTACCGACCCGGGGTACATGAATAATTTCGTATCCATCGGGGGTTAATTCTACACTGATTTGTTGGTCATCTGGCTTGAGCCAAGTTTCCGTTACAGCGGTCAGATGTACTTTTGTCGTGGTGGCTACATAATGCGCACACCCACCCGTATACAATAGTTTTATGATATAGCTGTATAATCGAAATCGAAGGTTGCAAGGCGATTGATGGACGAAGGTGGGGGGAAGGGTTGTGATGGGATTAAGGATTTCGTATATTTTGATACTAAATAGTAATCATCGAACTTCGATTAATTTGAACTTCGGATAATTTGAACTATTTTCCCCGGTCCCGAGGACTTCAAATTATCCGTGGTGCATTGTATGTTCATAAAACAACTACAATATTGAAAAAAAAAACAAGTCGGAAAATCATGGCATCATGACAAATATGTTGCAACACCAGAATTTTATATCAGGGTATATTTTATGAAAGTCCATCAACTATGTCTAGTCGGGAAATTGGTTATTATGTTGAGACTATGTAGTCAATACTGTGCAACGGTGGCGCATGACACATGCACAACGTCTGTGAACTCATAAACCGTTTAAAACACCCTGACAGCGTAGCAGAAAACTTTTTTTAAACAAAATCACCGAAAATGGAAAGAAATAGTTAGTGAGAGATTTAGGAATTATTGCAGGAATTGATTGGTTTTCATTGCAAATGCTCGCGGCTTATTCTCAGGGCTTCGGTTCTGAGTTGTTTCCTTTGATCGATGATTTAAAAGTTGGCACAATATGTTCTGTGTTTTTGCTGGCAAATAAAGAATAAAACTATTCAATAAATTAAAATAATCAACAAGTTTAAAGTAATTAACAATTCGTTTCAGGCCAAATGTAGTAAAATGAGACACTTTTTCAAAATTGGCCCGTTAGTTACATACAAATATTATTTCAAAGGCTAACAACCCATTTAATGCATGAACCATTGTTTTCCAATCGGCCAACAACTGAGGGAGGAGAAGCGTTTTTTATTTCAGATAACTAAACAAATTAATAAATAAATAACATCACGTGACCGCTTCGTGAAGAACACACAACAAGCTGTGCCTCACAAAAGGCGTTCCCCGGCAAATCCCAGCTTGGTTAGAAATGTTGAGAAAATACTAGATTTGATTTGAGGAATCCTTTGTGATAATTCCATCATTTTTCTAATGATTAATATATTTAGGAAATGATAGCAATCAGTGTAATAGTGTGTTATTGGTTTATATTATATGTTATTTCACTATTGAACATTTGAATTTTGCACAAAAAGGTTCATTTTCTGCTCAACGCTTGCTAAAAAAGGAAAACAATCTCAGGAAGCTTTGACAAAACAAGATTTATGTGAGCCATTAAGTATGATCAGTACAAATGTCGATATTAATCGCCATGAATCATGGCGGTAGAATCATAATAACCGAAGACATTAAAAAAGCAAACTCGTAACTATTAATCTCGTAGTGTTATCTCATAGCGTTTGACTTAAATGCCAATGTATGACGCTTGTTATGTAACAAAACGCATATTAGACGCAATCATTTGTGAATATGGTCTTGTTATGCTTGCTAGCAGGGAATAGTGATTATTCGAATAGCGGTAGACTACTGTGATTTTTAGATCGAATAACCCTTTTTAGCGATTGGTAAAACATAAAATACTCCTTCATAAACAAATAATAACTAAACGTAATGTACCTTGCTTTGCTGCAATTACAATCCAAATTTCAGGATTCTACCTCTTTCCTTAATATATTGGGAATCGGAGCCGATTTTGAGTCCCCGTTCCACTTAACATGGTAGTCTCTGCCGTTTACAGCCTCGAAATCGGCTTTAGTTCCCAGCATTGCCTATATTTAGAAAAGAGGTAGAATCTTGCAATTTCTTGTGTAATTACAGCGAAGAAAGATACATCAAGTCTAGTACTTATCATTATGAAGCAGTGTTTCATGTTTTCCAATCGCTAAATCCGGTGTTATTTGATCTCAAACGCAGTGTAGGATGTGATATGCAGCTCATTCCGTATGATCATGTTCATAGGGGTTATATTTCTTTCAATGGTTACGGCCTTTGCATGATTGCCTTATGTATGGCTTTGGACATAAGATAATCAGTCTTGTAACGCAGTGAGTGCTTGCGTGAGACGCAATTCGTCGTTTAGAATATGGTTTATGACTCATTGTTTGCAAAGAAAAGGCTTTCTTCATAGATTCTAAAAACGGATATATTGTATAAAATATATAATTGAGTTCTCTTGTAGTAATGATGCATTCGATTGACCAAAAAAAAGTAATATTATTTACATGACAATAATTATGCGCTTTGATGCAAATTTATATCCGTGTGAAGTATCAGTGCAAAATAAATACCTATGCTTGAAAACTTTGATAATACCTATGCTTGAAAACATATGATATATGTGGTAAATAAATGAATTTCTTGATTTTAAAGTTTCTTTATTATACTATTTGAATAGATTTAGTAAATAAAACAAATTTTGAAATAATTATAATATCGTCTTTTCTTTTATGCCGATCGGTGAATATTGTGTGATAACTCTTGACACACAGAGTTATTAATAATATTTAGGAAAACGATTTTTTAATAATTTTTATTTTTTACCAATGAAATAACGATCATAATTAATTTTTGTTCCTATCATGTTGACCGTTTAACCATTATGTTAAATGAATTCTTTGTTTCTGAACCATATGTGTCTTCAGGCGCGGATCCAGTAAATATTGAACCTTGGGGCGCAAACAGTATAAATCATCAGACTGAACGGAGGGGGGGGGGGCGCAAATTATTTTTTGTATTACATATCAGGGCGAACAGGGGCGCGCGCCGGATGCGCCCCCGATAAATCCGCGCCTGTTCTTGATGTTTTCTTTTTAAATTGATGTTAATTAATGCATCAGAGTAAAATATATTTAGCTCGAAAATAAATTTCACTCTAGAAGGAGGTTATCATGATAAGCTTTTTCATTTTTTTTATCTGAGGTAAAGAGCTAACATGAGATCATAAAAAAATGTTATCAACATTTAAAAACGTTTTTTATATGTATCAACTGTAGTACGCTGAACCTGAATATTTAATTATGAAATCGTAATTGTATTTGTTAAAGAAAAAGGGTCATTGTCCAGCCGTCCATTTTAGCATTGATGCTTATTGCTGTCTTTATCGTATCATTTGTTATTTGATAAATCACCAAAATCTGATTTTTTAAAAAAATTTTGTATGAGTTTGTTGTTGATGACTGAATTTGATGTTGCAATTACGGTTTTTTAGCGACTTGTTTGCAGTGAAATTCGCTATCGTATTTTATTAGACCAGACATATATCCAATCCGGCCTACAGTACAATTTAAAATTTACTAATCGTGAAAACTAAAAATAATAATATTAAATATAATATGCATATCATTTATTCAATTACAACGATAACAATTACTTACGATAAATAAATCAATTAGAGTTCAATTAAAAGCTTGCTAGATAAGACTGAGATAATTTTCCTGAGATAAGGATCACTTCTTGTTTAAGCTTGATATTCAAAATTCTGCATTATTCTGGTTTCTAAGCGGTAATTCATGGATCTGCAAAACGAGACGAAAAAGCAAATGTTAGGTTTGTTCACTTTCACAATACGCAATAAAATGACTAGGTCAAATCAGGGAAACACAATCTTAAAATGTCTTATATAAGAATTTAAATTACCAATGCAAATTGATGAAAAAAATCATATAAAAATATTATGGGATGTTAAAACGTTATAATTAAATTTACAAAACTCTTAGTAACTTTGGTCAAACTCATATTTTTCCTCAAAACATCATCAATAAATTGTTATTGATTCTAGTTTTCTCTCTTATTTTTAAAGACAGTATTCTGGCTATTTATTAACTGAAGGGCTGTGTATAATGGTACCAACTCAATAGAGTAATATAAATAAATGGTGATCAAAATGGGTAACGTGACTCCTGATCCATGCTATAAGAAAAAATGGAACGTTTATTCTTTTACATAAATATTTGAACAAAATGATTATCTAAAAAAATCATTGGTCGGTTAAATATATCATAAGAGCAAAGCTATTTTTTTAAATAATGATTTTTGAAACTGTCATGGCCAGTTGAATATTACAATTCGTTACCGAACTGCTCAAAAACCTCTTTCAAAATCTGATTTTTGAAACTTTTATTGCAATTTGACTAAACAATTTCTTTACAGACTGCTTAAAATTATGTCTTTATTCTACTTACTTGCGGTACAGCAACTATCTACTTGGCCCCTGAATGCTGACTGCAGACTCGTATTTGTGCACTTGTTTTGTTTTTTGTAGCCGATCCTAAAAAGACGCGCATATTCAGTGCACGACATGGGATCACCTGTTTGCAAAAAGAGGGAAAAATGTTTTCACTTTTGTTTCAATTAACTTTTATTTCTACATTGTATTGTGTTAAAACCAGGATTTTGTCTATTATGCTTATGTGATAGCGATCTACAGATTCTAGTAAGCTATACTGTGCTAATACCGATTAAAAATGCTTAGATACAAAGTACCCGGACAAAAAAGTCACGATTTCTGCAACATACATTGTATACACATAACATTTGGAACTTTCGGGACGTTTTGTCCGGGGACAATTTATTCCGGATACCGTGATGTTCCTCTTTTAAAAATTGCAAGCAATTTGGAGCACATGCACAATCAACGCAATATAGTGGACAATGACGTCATGTAAACCTCATGCCCGATTGGCATACTGAGATCATATTTTGCTCTTGGTCATGTTTACCTAAATCTATGTTAATGCTTAACTAAAAGTTTAAAAAGGCACAAATATTACCTTGACATATGAGTTACCATCATAGTTCTTGAGAACTTGGAAAATTTCGAAAATCTTAGAAAATGTTTAAATTGAAAAACTGCAAAGCGATATTTCTTAATTGCCTTCTATTTGTGGAAAAAATGTCTCCATATATTCCGATCGATAATATTAATGCCATATTTGCCTTAAACTAGATATTTTCGGTGATTTATGCACATAAAATCAAACATAACTGCCCTCAGCAAAGATTTTGAAATGTTCCCAAGCGTGCACCAATTTAGAACAATACCTCAACATTCTTGATGATTGCCCCCCGTAAAGAATTCATATATTTTTAAGGTGCATGTATTTTAGATATCAAAATATTCAAAAAATAGAAATTATCGAGATAAACTTATTTCGATTAAGCACTTTAGCTTATTCAAAGTTATGTTTTTTTTCCAAATAGCAACCAGTCACTTACCGTCGTTACAAAAGTCGTTTTGCTGTGTGATGAAATTATTCACGCATTGCGCGCTACAATCTTTGTTCGCTCTGCAATGGGCGAATGTACTCGAAATAACAGTTGGTCCCGTTTTGCACTTATTGAACTTTGTCAGAGTGAACGTGTTTCGGCAATCGGCCAGCGAACCACCGCTCTCGGCGCAGATACAGTCGATACAGCCCGATAGGGAGTTGCACCTCGGTTCTATTTAGGGGTAAAAAAGGCATTATTAGAGTCTACATATAAGAAGACTATCGAATTCGAACTTTATTCAAAAGTGTCACCACTTTTCGCACACATACAGTCAATACAGTCTGACAGAGAGTTACACCTCGGTTCTATTTAGGGATGAAAGAAGGCATTATTACATATAAGAAGACTATCGAATTCGAACTTTATTCAAAAGTGCCACCACTTTTCGCACAAATACAGTCGATACAGCCCGACAGAGAGTTGCACCTCGGTTCTATTTAGGGGTGAAACATGCATTATTACATATAAGAAGACTATCAAATTCGAACTTTATTCAAAAGTGCCACCACTGTTCGCACACATACAGTCAATACAGTCTGACAGAGAGTTTCACCTCGGTTCTATTTATGGGTGAAAGAAGGCATTATTACATATAAGACTATCGAATTCGAACTTTATTCAAAAATGCCACCACTGTTCGCACAAATACAGTCAATACAGCCCGACAGAGAGTTGCACCTTGGTTCTATTTAGGGGTGAAAGAAGGCATTATAATGTATAAGATGAGCGCCACCACAATTTGAGATTCACTGTTTGCAAAGATACAGTCTTTATAGTCTGACAGAGAGTTACACATCGATTTTGGAGAGGAATAGATAAACGCAATATATCGTTGATTATTGTTTTATATAGTAATGGTGTATTCAAATTCCATTCAACAAAACCTCCACATTAGTTGTGGATAAGGTTGTTACAGCCCAACCGAAAGTTGTACCTAGGCTCTAGAGGTGTTAAAACATAGAATAATCCATTTTAAGTCAAATTTAATCATTTTCCTACCAATAGGACACCCAAAAACATAACGGGTAGGCTTTTTCATCAAGATGTGAAGACTACGTCGAGAAGACAACGTTCCATTAAAAACTAAAATTTTAATTAGAATCTTACAATATTTGTGATAAAGAATATTTATTGCTTAGGCCTGCTGTTTTGCATATCCAACGTCTATGTTTTAAAAGACGAAATAAGCAAATGCTCTGTTTCTATACCATTTTCCAGATTAAATAGACTGCATATCTAACCTGGAGTAGTAGTAGTCGTAGTAATGAAAGGCGTCGTTGTTTCCTGAACAGTAGTACTAGCCGGTTGTGTAGAGCTCGCAGGTGGTGTAGTAGTAGCAGCAGGTGGTGTAGTACTTTGTATAGGAGTGGTACTTGGCATTGCAGTTGAGGTACTCGACATTTGAGTACTCGTTGACGGGGTGGGTGTTGGCGTGGGTGTGGGAGTAGGGGTCGGTGTTGGCTTTCCTGAACAAACATTTTCAAACATGTATAGTGTGGACATATTGCGAATGATATGTTTAAGTTAATTTATTGATATTGTTTGAAAACCATAAACCATATTCTAACACCATACAAATATAACACACCGCAAAAACTGATATCACAAAATTACAAGTCCACCGACTTTATAAAACAATATGTTGTTCCAACCCTGAAATCGGTATCGTTGTTCTAAATATCAGATATTTATATGAGTTTGTAGCACCCACTAAAATTTGTATCATATCCATGTGTATGTTTTGATGTCGAACAAAATTGTTAGCAGATGAAAATAATTTTCAATTCTGTAAACCAAACAATTAAAAAAGGCCCGTCGATACGTTGTAAATAAAAAAAACTCAACAACAACAAAATCTTAATGCATGAGTGAACTTCTCACTGTTTTGCTACTCACCACAACACTCATCGCTGACAACCTGACCCCAGTCGATGTAGGTCTCTCTCGAGCAAAAACCCGGTTTGGCTGAAATATGTCACAGTTGCATATATTTGTATATATTTATATAAAATATCTTATAAATATGTTCATATATCAAATTGTATAGTCATGCATGTATGTCATTTTAGCATCAATTGACATATATTTATGTATGTTAATATTAGTATTACACAGTTTTTTAATCAAATAAGTCAATTTAGATACAATTTATAGTTAAATAAGAGGCATATATGTACATGTTTATATATTACTTATATTTTACTATATAAAAGGGCAGTATACAAGTATATAAGTATATTATGTTATATGACATACATTTGGCAAAGATCGAGGGGTCCGGATAGAGGGAAGGGATTGAGGGAGTGGTGTATTGGCAATGTATTGGGACCCTGAGGAATGTTTTGTAACGCACTTTTAGACTTATAGAATGTAGCAATTTGACTGCATGTGGCCAGCTCAATATTGGACTCGCCCAAACAATCTTCCCCGACTTCCTTCTTTGCTCTCTTGGCCAAATAGGTTTGAACGCATTGTCGAGCACATGCCTTGTTCCTTCTGTAAAATAAAAATGAATAAAAATGGAATAAAGATCTAAAAGACCTAAACTCATATAGAATCGTTTCTCGTCATAATAATGGGGTTTGAGGCATTACAGGTGAAGACATATAAAAAAGATTATATAAAATACTTATATGAAAGATGCTGTTTCACATTTAATACCTCATAACACATTAAAAAGCCGCTTTAATTGTTTTTCGTAAAACGACGAAACCTCGTAATTCCACGAGAAACCATTCTATGAAGAACGCATCACGAGGTGTTCACCAGAAAATCCTAACAGGCTTAGAAGTTTTGAAAAGTTTTTTTTTTTTTGGCTTGCAAAATTGAGGAACACGTTTATAATGATGTTTCTTTTTCGTGATAGGCTATGAAATTATGTAAAATAGATAACGTGGCTAACTTGCATCCATGTACATGTATATTTCTTAAATGTATATGATAGCGCTTTATACCTGCATTTATTCAGTGTGCTGTATCGGTTCTGTCTCGCCAAATTGCCAGCAAAGTTGGGCCACTTGCAAACGCTGAACACATTTCTATTGATACCGCATGTCACGCTATTTCCACTGCCATCCAAATCGTCACAAATGCAGTCGACGCATGTTTTCAAATCCTCGCATTTGAAGCTTTTGGCAACTGTACATTAAAACCAGAACACAGTTGAAACATTATTAAATCATACTATTTTATTTGTATTATTATTTTTTTATCAAAATATTAAGAATTATCTAAATAATATAATTTGGAGTATACATTGCGACTCGATCATATTTTGTTTGAACTTTGTGCAGTACAATTTCATTCACTTTCCATCTAAAATGTGTTTTTTTTTTCCATTGCCTTAAAGCATAAGGTATGCATTTACATCGAATCTGGATCAAAGGGTTTCACCGCCATAAAAATTGTCCAAAAGTGACAGCAAGTGCAAAAATGTATCTGGCCACTGAGTTTCCAATCCAAAATGGGCAGTGGGTCAAATATTTTTTGGCAATAACCCACTCGGCAAGACGTCCACGGACGTTGAGCGGACGCCCTTCTTTGGGCCCGTATGAAAGTTTTCCGGACGTCCTTATTCGTCACGGAAGTAGAAAAGACGTTGCATAGACGTCGCGTCCGAATCGGACGTACGAATTACGTTCTACGGACGCCGGGATGTAAAAAGACGTCCGGAAAACTTTCATACGGGCCCAAAGTAGGTCGTCCTCTCAACGTCAGGTCCGAATGCGACGAACTATGGACGACCCTTGCCGAGTGGGAATAGATGGGGACTTCACGACCAAATAAGGTGTTCCTCTCTTGTGCAAGCTAGAGAATATTACATATACAGTAAAAACCGTTTATAAGTTGACAGCTGCACGCAAACACGCAAATTACAGCACGCAAACACGAACTTTTCTCCACGCAAAATCTCAATTTTATCCACGCAAACACGCAAACACGCAAACACGCAAGCACGCAAACTCGCAGAGGGGTTATGAAAGCAGTGTTATCATAATTCCTCATCATTCATTCGCAATACCTCAATTATCACTTGAGCTTCGTGAAGCTGGCATGCATATGAGCATGATTTGTCATTCAATCTTTCCTGGTTACAAAATGTTCTATATTTACAAACCTTTATGTATGATCTATATTATGTATACGGTAATAAGATAAATTCAAAGTATTTTAGTTTCAAATTCTGTTTTTATACTTTCAAAAAAAAACAGATGATTATTAAAGATGTAAATGTATTAGGTCGTTCAGCCCTCCCCCTCGTAATATTAAAACAGTATAACTGCTTGTGTGTCTAGAAATACTTTGATTAAAGTTTATAAATTTTGAAAGACAAATATATGGTTCCAAGACAATGCTTGCTTATTACATCATAAGTATAGCTAATAAGCACAATGGCCCAAAAAGACCAAACGATACAGGGCCCAAACATGTGATAGGTCATCAATGCGCAAAAATAAATTTCCCTCGGGCTTTTTATATTATAGACGCAGTTAATCCATCAATGAATATATTCAGCGCGACCAAACTTGAAAGCAGACCTACAAATATAACCCGAGCAAAAAAAAAAAACCAATTGTTCAAATTTTCCAATTTACAAGATACAAGGTAGGAAAATATGATAGGTGATCAATAACCAAGAATAAATATGCTCTCAGGCTTTTGATGTTATAAAGTCCGTCTATATTTAATAATACCGAGCCTAAAACTAGATATAACAACCAATACAAGATAACACGCGCAAACACGCAAACATGGAAGCACGCAAACACGCAAATAAATCTGCACGCAAATATCAGAATTTGTCCACGCTGAATTCATATCATGAGCACGCAAACACGCAAACACGAAGTCAACTTATAAACGGTTTTTACTGTAATTATGCAAACCAAATGGGGTTCATAATAAAGTGATAAACCTATGGTAAGGCACCAGAGTAAAAGTTGTGAAATATGTGACATGTTTAGTTATCTAAATGTCTGGAAACTCTCTGGCTGGGAGCTTTTTAACCGGAATATTTTTGAACTGTTGTTGTTTTTTTTCACTATTAAGTTCACTTACCCTTGACGTCGATGGAAAATTGTGCTACTATGCCTGTTATACAAGCGCAAACATCTGCAAATTAGAGGAAAAGTTAGAGGTAAAATTGGATGCATCGAAGCTTGTTATATAAAAAAAACAAAACTAAGCTTCCAATAAGGCTAGGCCGTAAATGCTGAAGGAGTTTTTTTTTTAATAATTATTTTAAAACAAAAACACTCAGCAGTCTTACCCATCTAATTAAGTTATGAATATTAAGTTATTAAGTTATTAAATATGTATTTATGTGTTTGTTTAATATGGATAAGCTTAATTGATGTCATGTCAAATTGGATGATATTGGTTAATTTCAAATTGTTTTATTGATTTTATTCGCTTATTTAACAATATACAAACCAAAGACAATGCAAGCCCTTCTCTTTATTCTACTGATTATTAAAAAAAAAACATTGCCGAAAAACGTAAAACTTAAAAATTCAAGCTTTATTCTTCGACAGGCTCATAAGGAAGAAAAAAACATTGCACAAATGAATAATCATATGAGTTGATATTTAATACAAGAACAAATCAAAAGCAACAAGAAATGACACTTACATATGAGATTAATGCCCTGCATCTTTAAGATATTTTGTTTTTGTTTGCTCGTTTTTTTATCACCTCCTCGTTTAAAATGGAGGCTAATTAATGAAAAAGCGAGTTTAAGTAGTTTGGCGCACGTTTTTGCGATAATACGTCTAATCCGACGTATGTTTTGACAGTTAAGTAAATAATAATAATTAATGAGATAGAGTGTTTTTCTGTATGCGTAGAAAATGTGACGTTGTGATGCGAAATCTCCCACTCATCGTTGCCTTTTAATTGATTCATTAAATATATCAAAATCAATTTCATTGATGAAAAAAGAGAAAAGGTGTGTATAATTTTTATAATTCTAGTTGTCAATGGTTGTTCGAACGGTCTGGCTAAAAGTCTTGAAATAATTTAACTTAATTGGAGGTATGTCCAGAACTCGAATATGTTCACCGGGGTTCACCAGGTTCGCTAGGTTCACCAAACGCTTTTATAGAATATATACAAAAGCGTAGCGCATGTTCGGTGTATCACCAGTGAATGGTAGCACAATACCGGTTCGTCACGTTCGCTAGGTTCACCAGTGAATGGTAGCACAATAACCGTTCACTACGTTCGCTAGGTTCACCAGTGAATGGTAGCACAATACCCGTTCACTACGTTCGCTAGGTTCACCAGTGAATGGTAGCACAATACCCGTTCACTACGTTCGCTAGGTTCACCAGTGAATGGTAGCACAAAACACTACGTTCGCTACGTTCACCAGTGAATGGTAGTACAATAGCGGTTTATTAAAAAATGTGCATTTGTATCGCCAATTTATTTCTAAAGGCCAAGTTTTGATTTTCACACAAGCATAATAAAATCATTTATAATTTCTTTATTTTCAAAATGAATCTTAACTTGTTTAATATTGATATGTAATAACACTTTCTACAGAAAAAAAAACGAAAATCATTGTAAATATTCAAATTATTTATTGCGTCACGAATGCTAAACGCTGTGACGCAAACAAAACATGGCATTTAGCTAGGAAACGTATTGTGACGCAATAATTATGTATGTCATTCTTTTGCTTCATGCTTTGGTGAACCTAGCGAACGTAGTGAACGGGGCCATGACTCGGTTTATTGGTGAACGTAGCGAACGCAGCGAACCAAAGATTTGACCTGGTTCACTGGTGAACCTAGCGAACCTAGTTAACGCCAGTGAACATTATCTAGTCCTGGACATGAATTCAAGAGGAAATTGAGGGGAAGGATACGTTATCTGACATTTCAATTTAATTGAAGTTGAAATTGAATATGTGACATAAATGGAATTAGGAATATGTATAGCAAATACATGTATATGAAAAAAATGGAATGAATATTACTAATATAGTGTCAAAATAAGGTTGCCATATGGTTGCATGCATCCCTTTCAATTGTCAAGGGTAACGCAAGTGATGCATCGACAGATAAATTACAGTTATTTATTTGTCGATACATCAACATGGAATATGGAGTATTTGTGCTCAGTTACTAAGTGCAAATACTCCATATTCCATATGTCATTATCGCTCTTCATATATGTTGACTTCAATTTTAAAGGCGGTGGGTGGAGATAAAGTTTATGCATACCCAGAAAAAAAGGGCACTCAATGGCCTAATTTCAAAAAGGATTATTTTGAGCATAAAACCAATTGATGCATTGCTACATTGTATATACAATAATAATTCAAACTAGAGGCTAAAGGCCTTTGATCCCCCGTGAACTGTTAATAGTTACTTGGTTAAGCATTTAGGACTTAGATAAATTTATGCTGGGATGAGAGCTGC
>LQRL01163781.1:0-14309 GCA_001703475.1 Hydroides elegans
AGCTATTCGTTCTGCGAGAACAATATATCGATCTGTTTGATTATATCATGGCACATGAATTTTAACACAGTATCGTACATATACGGTGGTGAATTAGCTTTATATTGATATCTTATATAAAGGTAAAGGCACACACTTGCGGAATTTGCTGCGATCAAATAAAATATAGAAATCCTGCGATATTGCTGAAGGGCTAAATCCCCTGCGATATTGCGAAATATGTTAACACAGGCTTTGCGATTTGCGATATCTGAAATTATTTGGTAAGAAACAGTGCAACAAACAAATGATTAAACAAACTCTCGTGCGATTTGCGACACAGCGAAATTCCTTGCGACACAGCGGAATTCTTTGCGAAATGTCTGCAAAAATTTGCAAAATGATTCTATAAAAAAAAACTATTTAATGCAAAACAGATGTTTTCCATTTTAATGCGATTGTTCGTGATAATCATTTATTCTGAAGGATTGTATTGCATTTAGTAACGAAAACATGTTATATTACCATGAAACTGTCAGGATAGACCTTACATTGTTATTTGGAGTTTTGTGTTACCAGAGTTTATTCGAATTCTATAGTCTATGAAATTCTAGAGACTATAGTCTATAGGCCTTTAAGATATTGTCGCGCTAATTAATTATAGCATATTGAAATCGATGCACTTTATGGGTAATAATATTGATATTATGAGAATGTTTATTTGAGTTATTTTGTCAATATACAATAAAATCTGCACAAAGATATTCTAGGGATATTAAAGACTAAATGATATAATTATGGAAAATGTAAGAGATTTATTTAGAAGATTAAGTAAGCAAGAACACGATAAAACGATAAAATCTTAGAACACACGAAGAATCTATGAGATATTTGCACAGAATAATTTTAAATCACAACGTTTTGTCCTATTTTTAATAAATGCTGCTGCAACTTGAAATCTTGCAATTATTAGTTCAGCCCAAAACCAAATCAAAATTATACGGTTATGGTTTTATTAAATATGTATTGGGTGAAGGATGTACTTTGATCGCAACCGAGTATTTCTGTTCGTCTTGATCCCTTCAATAAAGGAATAGATTATTTCTGCTTACTGCCATAAACTAATAAATAAACTGGATAAGTTGCGAAAGCTACATCATGCCGAGATATATAAACTAAATATCTGTCCAAAATTATCGACCATTATAGCCGATATAGCAATGTCGCAGAAATATATCGCAATTAAGCGCGTGAACATTCATATTGCATATCGCAAAAAAAAAACCGAAAAATATTCCACAAGCGCGTGTCCGTACCTTGAAAAATAAATAATACATTTCTTTTTAAATCCGAAATATTTTATGACTTAATACCATCTTTTATCCAAGTGGAAGCAAGTTAAAGATTGTGTATACGGCAGTTCTTCATGAAAAAAAAAACTAGCTTTTATCTGGAACAATTGTGATTTGAATTTGTATTTTAGAAATATTAACTTTTCGATTAACTTGTTATCAATATTGGTATGATACTAAACTGATAGAGTAATATTTGCTCTGAGGAATTTGAAGTTTGATGGCTATGGTTGTTGCAAATTTTCTGTTTGGTCTTTTATGATTTTACAAATAGAACTAAATCCTCTATATATGGAATAAATACAAATGGTTAATATCTAGGATATATAAATTCACATTTTGTGTTCATTTTAATTCTCATAGACCAAAGAATACAATGTGCAACATTGGCAATATTTTATTCATTTATCAGCAGGGTTTTGTTCCGTTTTCCCTAAAATAATTCAGATGTAGGCGTGAGAATCGGTTACGGTCCTATGAAAAGCATCATAAATCAACTTTAAACCTCAATTTAAAGAAAACTGCTATACCAATATATCAGAAAATGTTATGGAGTCTAGGTATGTTATTAGACAATGCAAAATTTAATTTACAGAACGTTTCTATCAAGAATAACTCTTTGAGCAACAATAACATAACACAATTAAAATTAAATTGTCCAATAACATACCTAGACTCTTTACAATTTTCAGATATATCGAAAAAGCAGTTCTTTTTAAATTGAGGGTTAAAGTTTATTTATGATGCTTTTCATATGACCGCAACCGATTCTCAAGTCTACCTGCTTCTGCAAAATATTAATACCGTTGTGGCCAAAACAATTAACATGTGCTTTTATCGTAATTTATACGAAATTGTCCCCTAATATCTGAGTATGGTCGTTTGGAACTGGTACGAATGCATTTTCAATATATCACACGAACTTCAGTGTTGCTTTATCCAAATCAACCCTTAACATCAGCAGCATACCGCAAAATATCCCAAATTTTGAGTGGCAAAGCTGATTATCGTGAAAAATTTGGTGATCAAATCGAATCACAAGACATACCCTGGCTGAAATAGTCTTTATTAGACACAGTCCTTCTTGCAATACGGATTTTGTTACGGGACTTTGTTGTAGAAAATATAGAATTTATTATGAAATTCTAAGCGACAGAATTATATAGTGAATAAAGCATCAGGCAGTGAAAAGGCTAATTTAACTCCCTTTTTGCACTCAAGTCCTAGGTTATATTTGTAGCGACTCGCCGACTGCCGTGAACCCTAATCGATCTGTTCTGCTGAGGTGTTGATTACTGTCAAAATATATTTTATACAATGTGTATAATTTTGGGAGACTTTTTGTGAAGGCTCACAAACTAAAGAAATAAATATTTATATGTATTTCAATGAATTAAGAAATATATAAAAAAAGGATATCATCGTTGGACAAACGGGCCAGTCGACGAAAATCAATTTCCCCGCATGATTTTGACCACCACCTATTTACTAATTTAACAAATTAAAATATACAATTGTTTGTATTAGCATTAAATACTTATTCCATGACGCATAAGTTCAAACATCTACTCACCACTGTCTATATTGACGAGCACTTCACGAGCTGTTCCCCAAAAAAGGTGTTCCCCACCCAATTCCAGCTGGCTTGGAAATTTTGAGGAAATTCATTCTAGCTTGGAGAATTTAGCAGATTGAGGAACACCTTTTTTGATCATTTCCTCATTTTCGTAATAAATATTGATGATAATTTTTTTCAAAATTTATCAAAACTGCATGCAATTGTATAATAAACTGTTATTTACAATATATGATAGGTAATTAAGTTAAATTCAACATTTAAATTTTCGCAAAAGGTGTTCCTTTTCTGTTCCAAGCTGGCTAGAAAAGGAAAAACAGTCGAGCTGGCTTGGTAAAAAGGAACACCTTTTTGCAACATTTGAATGTTCAAGAAGCATTATTTTGTTGTTGTTCATACTTATAATGCGTGTTAAGGCGATTTAACAACTTTTTGAAAAATGTGTCGTGGGGTGCCCTTCTATATTATCGTCCACCACTATTTTGCAGGTGAGTCACTGCTTCGTGTGGGACGATACCCACTTCTGTTGCCCTTTGCTCGACAACTGCCCCGCGATTACGAGCTGTAATCAAAATGTGAAGGCGAGGCGACACATCAAAATCAATCAGATATCGCGCCTCGTTTGTAAGCAGTAAGTGAAAACGCTAGTAGAAGATGTATGTTTCAAAACAAATATGTATGTAACTATTTGAATATTAATTGAGAGCAAAATTGAGTGATATTCAGTTAATCGAAGTAAATCATTGACATAAATCTTTATTGGGATATAATTCATTTAATATATAAACGAAAGTTGAATTTCCTGGACACGGCATTTGATAATCCATTGATGTTTCTGGGATTCCTGATTGTGTTTCTGATTGCAGATCTTTTTTTTTTCATATATTTCATAAGCAATATTCTTGTACATTACATATGCGTGTATTATTGTAAATGTCAAACAGGTGTGACATCTGCGAAGATCAATGTGTATTGGAGGGCGGTGAACTGATCTTTTCCGCCAAGTACGGTCCGACCTGCGTCATCCGGGTAACTCACGCTTAGCATATAAAGTCGGACTTATTCTTGTGGTTGCTCAGAGACGTACACCTATGTCAATTAGCTAGATGTATGATATATTACCTTTAACACAAATATACATCTACATAATTAACATTACTGTGAATAATTATGAATTTCTGGAAGGACGTTGGAATGTTCATATTTAGTTTTGTTGACTCTTACACATGCAATGCAGCGGTTGTGTTTAGAAATATTTTTGACGGATGGTTGTTATCATTGCTTTTTTATATATATATATATAAATATTTCTAATGATTTGATTATATAAACCTTCTCGAATACGTCAAATACCATGCGTGATCACATAATTTCGGGTTTCACAAGAATTTGAAAGTTTTAAATATTTTCTTTACGTTACACATAGACCACAGACAAAGGTCCAGAGAACGGTCAATGCTGCCCACCCTTCTTGGAGGACATGTGTCCGACAAAGCAGTGTCCCGTCGGCGAGATACTCTTGCGTAGAATGGTTCCCGTGAAAAACTCGGATCCCGAGCTGCACTGCCCGCGTTGCCCGGTGTGCGAGAATGAATGTCCCCCGAAAGCAGTGGTTAGTATATATTGTAATTGGTTCCTGACAATTCGGCTTTTGAATTTATACATTTTATAGTAACATATGTATTATATTTCGAGCGAACACATACTTTTCTTAAATTAAAAGTCAAAACCAATAGTTATTCCAGCGATAAAGTAAACTACATAGTTAAACGACTCTTAACTTATTTAAACACATCTTTGATTGATTGATGCCCCCATTTCAAAAAAAAACAAATACTAAACAAAAATTATGACAATAATTAATCCGCCAATATCAGAACATTTATGAGTAAAAGACGATAAATAACCTAACTTTTGTTTTATTTGCAGATATACCCAGGCACGAAAGGTTGGATGTGTGTAGGAGAAGAACCAACAGATGACAATTGTGGTTCAAGATGATGAATCAGCGAAATCGGCACATCTTTAATTTGTACATCTAGGCTCTTGTCGATAAATGGAAGGATACCAACATAAATGGACCACTATGATGCTGTGAAACATTTTTTTTAAATATAAATAATGCAAACATTTTGGATATGATCAATTAGCTTCCTTTATTTTAAAGATCCAATAAAACATTGTTCAAAATCACACAAGAAGTACTTTTAAGTCAGCAAATACATGTACAAATCGTTCTATATAAAACTTATGTCATGCCTCTTTTAGAATATCGTTTTTTTTTCTTTCTTAATACAACAAAAATAAGCATTGGTTGAAAGTAATCTTTAAATTTATGCAATACAATAATGCGAGTATGAAATAGTTTTATTTAAGTCGTCTGAACTCAAATATGTCCTCAATAAAGAAACGCAGCTCAAAGCAACAATGTGCGCAAGTTTTTTTTTAAAGAATGTTGCTTTGACAAAAAGAAATTCAACAAAAATACTCAATTTGTTAATGCAAAGCTATCAATGAATAGTTAATTGACGGCTGCCTTGAAATCGATGGTAGTTTTACTTTGTGCTCATTGGAGGATCGATGAAATGTTGTATCTTATTCAATTCACTATATGTTTGTTCAGGACAACTGAGTTTTTATTAAACGTAATCTATACGTATTTGTACTTGTTATGTCATATGAGGACCAGACACACATGACAGCTACTAATGATAGCGCAATCCTTGATTTTATGACGTTACCTTATTATTTTTAAGAATTGATTTGAGATTTGTTTCACAAAATGACACATCTCATAATTATGATATGGCTGTCCCGAATAAATCTGTATTGCAATTGTTTTTTTTCATCAGAAGATTCAAATGGATCAATTTAAAGATAAGGTTCTGGCCACTCAAGAAGACGTGAAGCTTTTCGAATTATTTCCAAACCAAACCGTGATTTGAACTCCGAAAAGCGTTGGCTCGTTTAAATCGTGACGAGCGTGTTGGGGTTGTTCCCAAGATATTAATTGGAAAAACACGGTTGATTGAATAAAACATGTGGAAAATTTACCTGAATGGTCAGGCGCTAAAGGTCTGATTAGTGACTATTTTGAACATAGCTCGTTCATCTTTTGTTTAAAATATTTTGTTCATATATAAATACATGTATGCATGTATGTGTCAATAGTCCATGTGAAGGCGGAGTGGTCAACTGGTCCTTACCCAGGCTGCATACATCGTCCCTTTATAAGATGACGTTTAAATGCCGTTCTGTGTTTGTCCCTCATAACAGGTTGCCGTCCTGACGTCGGATAAACGTCCTGTTCATATCCGACTTCAACGCGACGTTGCAACTGCATTATTTCTACGTTGTTGTCGTAAAATGACGTCCTAAAAATCTTCATATCGGGCAAACAGAGACTGTTAATTTGTCTAAATCTACATCTTGGAAAAAAGTCAATCCATACATTTTAATATTGGGAATAGTTGGAATATATACGAATGTAATATGTATAAGTTCACTTCTCACAATGAAAAGTGTGTCAATGCACAAAGGCGAGCCGTCCATAATGAAACTCCATCGTTTGATTAATTGTGAGTAAGTGTAGGTAAGCTAATTCCATAATCCATCATATTTGATACATTTTATGAAATTAATTATTCAAGAAAGCATGTGTATATTCAATGACAAAAAACTATATTTAACAAAACACAAAGAAGCTCAAGGGTTCACAAAGGATAGAGACAAATTTCAAAATGAAATTCTTATTTTTATTAACATTGTTAACATTTATCAATGCGGTAGGTATTTTCGTGATAATTTATCCTTCTAATAAAATCATTTTGTATTTTATGAAAATTATAAACATTTTGAAATATACGTGTATGGAATACAACATAAAAGGTCGAAGATCAGGAACTAGAATGTTTGATATAACAAAAACGTTAGGGAGCGGTTACATTAAAGTAGCGATTTCTATCGCCACTTGAGATTTTCACTGTTTTCTTTATAGGACTTAAACTTTTTTTAAACGAAACTAGTTGTCGCTCGAAGCGATTTCATAAATTTGTGGTTACATAGCAGCGATTCTCAAAACCAAAGAAGTTGTGCTCTATATTTCTTTACATAGATTATGGCTTGTTTGACATGTGTCGCTGGTTGCGATTCGCTTCCCGAGTGAAAATTTTTAACGCAAGCTGCGATTTCTATCGCCAGCGACAATAACTTTTGAAAGGAACGATAATAAACTACTCATATTGAATATATATTAAATGATTCAATGTGATTCTAAAATATAATGGAAGCATGCATGGAATCTATATCCATGCATATTTTTTTGCACATATATCCTGTTGAACGTGCAAGTACTGATCTAACACATTGTGAATCTACTTTATTTATTTAGACTTATACTTCAGAACTATAGACTACAATCTGATATCAGAGTTATTTATATTCTACCGTTTCTTCACAAACTGATTCATAACAGTTAGTGGTAAATACTAGTCATGCCAAATTTAAAATTGAAAAATTATGATTGACTCCGTCTACTGGAGGAATACTGGAGGAATAAAAAAGAATTACCTTTGATGAAACAGAAAAGAATGAAACATTAGATTGAAAATCATCCAATTCTATACAATCCAAAGTTTATATTATAATAAGCCACTTATTGCAATTACAAATGAAAGAATAGTAAATCATTTGGATGGGAAGACATTGATGGTAAATAAACTTTGTTATCCTGTTTAAGGTCTCTAAATAGATATGTGAAGCAGCCTTTTAGTTTTCTATTGTTTCGCATAAAATGATTCCACCATTGTCTTTTCAATAATGGTCTCATTAAATGATTTATCATTGCTACATAATGACACCTTCGGCGCAAACTTAAAAGACTAAAAAGTTTTGTTGGCTTTCATAACATCTTCCTTAATTTATTAATAGTGGTGGATAAAGTGGAAAGTAAGGTGTTTTTGCAGATTATCAAACACAGTATTTGCCTTTAATTAAAATTTTTAAATGTTAATATCTTTTTATCAATCCACCAAAAAATAAGTATAGGTTAATTTTATAAGTTGTGGAAGGTTTACACAATTGTAAGTATAACATCAATTCAATGCCGAAAGGTATTAAAATAAGAAGTCCTAATTCACTAAATAATGTAACCGTAAAAATCGTGACTTGCGATTCAATGTAACCGCTCCCTTATGCATTATAATAGAAACTGTTTTATTGATACATAAGTTACAAAACTTCTCAGAATGAGACCAGATAAGATAAAAAAAGATTATATTAAAAAGACATGTCATTTATATACGTTCGTTTGACTGTTTTAAATATGATTTCTTTCATGAAGCTGAACGGTCATGGTTTGACGTTGCCATGGGTCTGGCCGGGTCCAAATCCATTTTGTTGCCCCCGGGAACCGAGCTGTCCTCCTGAACCAACATGTACCAATGGATCAGAGCCAGTCAGGCATATCTATATCAATGAACTAACGCGCGTTGTGTGTGAAAGGTGAGAACACCTTGTTGCTGCTTTAAAAAATGTTTTTATTTGAAAAAAAATGGCTTTACTGCAGGATCAAAAAGAAGACGGTTTATTAAGGAATGTTACCAAATCAAATTACATTTCATAATGATAATTTTTCTATTCTTCTATTTGAATCCTGTAGAAGATGGTTTTACAACACACACCAGCTATAATGTGTTAAATATCTACATTTAGCACTGCAACACCCACTGAGATGAATTGTAGACCTAATGCAATTTTGGTGTGAAACATCATGAAATCTAAACAAAAATAGATTTTTAATAAGAATCAAATTATATGATAATACATATAAGTATTATTATATTATTTGATTCTAATTAACAATCTAATTATTCGATTTGATGATGTTTCATACCACAATGCATCTATGTATTTCGGATATCAATAAAATTACTACCCTTTAATTTATATTACTTGTATTTATATTTGCTTGATATGAAGGTGCAAAATATGTGCCGAAGACTGTCCTAACGTTATCCGTGCTTCTGGCTTCGGTCCCACGTGCGCTGTAACGGTAATTACTAATAGTTTCATGTGTCAGAATATCCCTATTTGTATAACCAGGAGGACAACGAAGGTCCCAAGCGCGGTGCACAGGCGCGATGCTGCCCCTCCTTCCTCGAACGCAAATGCCCCATACCCCAGTGCGCCCAAGGGGAGTCACTCCTACGTAGACTGGTGCCCCAGCCACTTTCTATTGTCCTCTCTGTCCGGTTTGCGCAAGCCAGTGTCCTCCTGACGCCGTGGTAAGTGGATTCATGATGATCGGTGATCATAATGATTAACAAAATCCTAAATGAATATGTAACGATTATGACATTTCTTTAAGGCTAATTTAATGTTACAATATATTCGCAATAATGTACTCTTACAATATTAGTGCAATTTATGTTTACATGTGAAATATATAAAATGATGATCGCTAGGATTCAATGATCAATGGTATTTCTGCTGTAAAGTAGGTTCATGAGGGTCTGTGATGGATAAATGGTTTCCTTGAACCATTTATTTGTCATTCGATAAAGTTCAATCCAGGCGCATTTGCAATTAACTAGGGGTGCCAAATGAAAGCTGTAATATATTAAGTGTGTAACTTTGCTGTTCTATACATAAACATAGAAGCAGGAACAATAAGATAATCGTGACGGTTAAACAATTCTTCAACAAATTGTATAAACATATGTATTATAACATTACTCTTTGGATAATTTAGAGTCGCAATGCATTCACAATAATGTACTCTTACAATGACTAGAGAACATTTTTGTAAAATGTGAAACATACATGTTAATGATAAACTTTATTTTTAGCCATTATTAAAAGTATGCATTTAACAACATTACTATGTATAAATTCAATGTGCATGATCGCAAAAATTCTGTCATTTATAGTTTTGTACATTCATTTAGTGAAATCACCTAGTTAAATATACTTTCCAAACTTCTACGCAAAGGATAATATGCAAAGGCGAATATGAATGGACTGAATGTTGAATCAATTCATCACACGTCATATCTGTTATTAACTTCATTCGATTTCAGATTTTTGATGGCACAATTGAGAAGGTGTGCGTCGGACCTGAGCCGTGATTCGTATGGCTGTGGATTCATCATAACTATTACTGAAAACAATATTTGTGAAATCAATAAATGCCAATAGAATCACTAAATCATATCTTTTTAATGTATTATACATGTTCTGAAGAGCACCCCACGAGGTATTCATAAAAAAAGGTGTTCCTTTTCAAATTTCATCTAGCTACAAACTTTCAAAAATGACCTTCTAGCTACAAGAATTTAAGGCCTTAAGGAACACCTTTTTCGATTTTTTCTATTTTTATGAATTTTTTCGTTAATGAAGGGTTTAATTTTATTCACTAATATATATCTAGACTAAATAAACTGAAGTACAACTTGAAATTGGCCATATATACCAATATTACATTTTTCATTTTTCATAAAAGGTGTTCCTCTTATGATTCTAGTCAGCTAGATTAGCGCAGTGGGCTCAGCTATCTACAAAAATAGGAACACCTGTTTGTAAAAATTATCTTCCTAAATGTGATGACTTATTGCATATTTCAATGTTACAAGTGATTTTATGCTCAAATAAACACTTTTTGAACATTTTGTCGTGGGGTGCCCTTCATGTTCTAGATATCCGTATTTGCTTATCATCCATGTTTGTCGTCACTAACATGTTTAAGTCTGGAAAATAGACTATGATATCTAATATATATTCTATATTTGCAATTGCACAAACAAAATATATGCAACAAACAGAAATTGCTAAATGGCTGTTTGCGACAGCAAAATTGGTATAAGAAATATAGTAAACCAGCTAGGCGGAATCTGATTCCACTGTGTTAACTATAATTACTGCATATATGGCATGCGCAGATGCAGAAACACCCAATGACACTCCATAAAGATGAACATGCATTTGTGAAGTTTGAAACAACACACCCTCATTCTATTTATCATGATTAAATTACTTAGCCCTAATTTGTCGCTTTAAGGCCGTGTATACAATTAAGTCAGAAGGGGATGAGAGGTCAAAAACCGCCGGACATCATTATATTTAACTATGGCTTTACTGCAAATGATTAGTTCGATGTGCGAAAATAATATGGGTATCAAGAATCACGTTTATTTCTATCTCAGTTGCTCATATGACACTCTTCGTTTTCCAACATTGAGATAAACGATGGTGGTAGCAACTGACATATTTTAGAAATTCTACGTATTATAGATGATTTATACCCTGACATTATATACATATTGACTTGCATGGATTCCTCTAATTATCTGTAATGTTATATTGGTCAACATATGTAAACTCATTTATCAATTTAATGAAGAGGGCTCTGATGGTACAAGTAAACCAAATATAATTGATGCAGTTCTTGAACTTTAGAAACAGTTGTACAAGAGTGGTCAGCAAAACTTAGAGCAGGGCAAGGGCTATTATCCTGTTTTAATATACTTTTGGTTTGAGCCAAAATTATTTACCACCTATCCATATCTATACAAGGTTTTATTTTAATTGTGAGTAACAAGTTTGACATTATTACAAGATACAACATCTTTAACAAAATTACAGTTTTAAATTTCGGGAAAGAATAGCATTTCGTTGGAATCCTTATGTTAAAGATATCGCACATGTTTATGAATAGTAATTTATGTTAAATATAGCGATGACGTTAAGTTTACAATATATTCTTAATAGCAATAAATTTATACCGTAACATGTATTGCAAATGACATAAGGCCTATGAATAGTTCAACTTCCTTGTACACGATTTGAAAGTGAAGCACACTCATTTATCATATCTAATAAAAGGACATTTGGTAAAATTATACGTTTTTATTTTTCCCTGACATGTTTATACTGTCTACATTTCAAATGACAAATAAACAGGGTTGGACCCAGCATCCTTTGAGCTGGCAGTGCAAATAATCATAGAATATGTAACAGCTCAATATGGGGCACCAAAATGTGCTTAATATAATATACATGGACCGATATGCGTGATACGTCTGCGCCTTTATGTAGATCCGCGTCTGATGAATGACAACATCGCTGAAAAACATCGATTACTTTATATTTGCGGGAAAAACTCGTTTTTGCAAAAATTGCATAATCATTATGTTTGATTTGTTTGAAAATATAATAAAATTGATAGTATCACAATCAATTGTGCATTTGTTGTTTTAATCTTGTTCCTTTTGAATTTATTAAAGGACAGAATATACTTCTACAAGCGCGGTAGCCAACCCGTCGATGATATGATTATGCTTAACATGATTATGCTGCACCTCCATATAACACAATGATGTTGCGCAAAATTACAGCGTAACAATCAGTTTAATAGAAACATAACTGTTCCCATGCATTCATCCAATTAATCGGACCAATGACGCTTCGGTGTACATTCTATTGCATCTACAGTAGACCACGGTTAATTTGAACACGGATAATTTGAATTTCGGTATAATTTGAACTGTTTCCTCGGTCGCGATTTTGTATTTTTCACTATTTTTTTAGCAAGTTTTATTCGGATAATTTGAAGTTCGGATAATTTGAACTACATTTCCTGGTCCAAAGCACTTCAAATTATCCGTTGTGCACTGTATATGCAGCATCATGAGCATGTAAGTGCTTCGATGACATTTACATAAGACATACCAACTGCTAATGTGGACCGAGATGGGATACTTGCCCCTCTCCCGTGTACCTCCATGGTCGCCTGCACACATCGACAAGGAACTCAGTGTACCGTTACGATGTCAGGTTCAATGCTAAATCGAGTTATTTTAGTGGCATAAAGAACCATAGAAATTAAAGATGTTTGTGTAAAATTAAGCTGATATATTTACATATGTTTCTAAATTGAAATATAAAATCAGCTTTAACAGCTATTGTTAATATTAAAAATGTAAAACCAGTCCAAATAAGAATCACCTCTTCTTATCCGGCGTCTCTTATATCTCATTCACATTCCTTAAAATCCCTAACATCACAAATATACCTCTAAAACCCACGACCTTGTGTGACAGCTACCCCATTTGCGTATACGCATCACCAGACACCCACTGAGACGGAGGATGGTGCACACAGACAGGGACACGATTTCAAATATTTTTTTTGTTATAGTTGCGCATACAGTTGATTTCGTTCCGCCTCTGTGTTCCCTCTTTTGCCCTCTCTATCTCAATGTACTGTTTCTACTTAGATCTGCTGCATAGATCTCCCCTGACATTTGTAGCATTCTGCCTCCATTCCCTGTCCGCCTCCGCGCTCATTTGAATGACAGATTTGGGATTTAGGTCCTTTTAAGTTTTAATTGAATTTTAATTGATTAATCAATGTATTTGGGGACAAATGGAATTTAAAGTTAGGGACCGCTCATGAAGAGGTTTCATAGAAGGGAAAAGGGAATGAGACTATGCTCATACATTTTGAAATAAAGTGAGACAGCATCTCTGCCCGACGTCGCATGAGAGTCACTCATATAGATAATTACGTCTTATGAAGTGCTAACATCCCATCCCTCAACTTTTTTTGGATTATGTGCAGTCGTTCATTCAATGCATGTTCAATCTGCAACTATCTACATGTGACGCAACTTTAGTTCGGTATATGAACTGTATGGATAACCCCTTTACATATTATCACATACGTATATGATTGCAGTATCATGCCCATATGCTTCATTATCCCCCGTGAAAACGAGGGGATATAGGGTTGAGCTTGTCCGTCTGTCCGTCTGTCCGTCTGTCCGTCTGTCCGTCCGTCTGTCTGTCCCGCTTGACATAGGGTACTTTGTTCGCGTGAGTTTGGTATGAAGGAGTTGAGCTAGAGCTTTCAAATTTTATACACGTATAAACCAAGGTCTGAAGTCGTGCATCGTCAAGGTTTTATCTCGATCGGTTGAAAATTCTGGAGCACTTTAAAAATTGTCCATTTTAAACTTTTTTTCAGATGCAAAGCACTTTGTTGATTCTGGAGCACTTTAAAAATTGTCGATTTTAAACTTTTTTCAGATGCCAAGCACTTTGTGCAGGCGAGTTTGGTCTGAAGCAATTGAGCTTGACCTTTTAAATTTTATACACGTATAAACCAAGATCTGAAGTCGTGCCTCGTCAAGGTTTTATCTTGATCAGTTGAAAATTTTCGATTCTGGAACACTTAAAAAATTGTCGATTTTAGCATTTTCACCCGATGTTATGTACTTTGTGCACGCGAGTTTGGTATGAAGAATTTGACCGAGAGATATTTAATCTAATACACATATAAACCCAAGGTCTGAAGTCGTGCCTCGTCATGGTGTCATCTTGATCGGTTGAAAATTGTCGATTCTG
>LQRL01163782.1:0-23321 GCA_001703475.1 Hydroides elegans
TTCATACAGCCGTAGTACATCGATGGCTAAAAAGCGGAAAATGGCTGAGACCATTAGCAGTAAATGTGGACTGTCGGATAATTCAGAACAGGGAAATATCGCACACAATATCGAGGAAAGTGCCCAATCTGTTTCCCACGAAGCGCCAGACCCACCTAATATCATGGCATATAACCTGGAAGCTCCGGTCATTAACCCGGGACTCCCGCTCAATAACAACAGAGAAGCGGAATTTCAGAGTGGATTTGATAATTTGTTGCAAGGTGTTGACTTTGACACCGAAATATTTGAGGGTCAGGTGCCTACAGGCGTACACAATCAATTTGTTAATTGTCAGGTCACAATTAATTTCCATATCAATAAAAACTAGGATTTTGTGCGATAGAATATGAAAAACAATAACCGAATCAGTTGGTCTATCTATGTGTTTTCATTTGGATTATTTCTGGTCAGAAAGACGATAAAGTACAATTTTTGTTAGTATAACATGTTGGTTATTTCATTTGTAGCGTTGTTATTTTTCCTATATGGAATTTGAAGTATTACTGTTGTTGAGAATATTTATTTAAGTTTGTTTCCTATAGAATATGTATACTGTGTAAATATAGCTATTTCAAAAGGTCAGGTACCATGAAAAGTGTATAATACAGTTCGAGTCTAGTCAAATTATTACTATATTTGTTGTTCGTAAGATATATGTGTGTTGTGTGTAAGATATATAAGATGTTTACTTATTGTTAATAAAGAAAAGATGTAAAAAAGGTTTATTCATTTCGCTCTATTATCCAAAAAATATATGGGTCATGATAATAAAGCATATGTCGACTTGTTTTCAGTAAACATGAAGATATTATTGACCTGATTTGAAAATGTTGCCCTAAAGGGCAACATTTCCAAATCAGGTCAATAATACTTCATGTTTACTGAAAACAAGTCAACATCTGCTAATTATTATATGATGGAGTTGTAACGCGCGTTTTGATTGGCCGAGAGCAAGTCAATAATACTCAATGTTGACTTGCTGAGGAATTGTTGCATGAAATGTTATCCGAGTAATGTAAACAAAGAACATTTTTCATCATTTCACTTTTCACTTTCGCCTAAGCATTGTTGTTTTCATTCCAAATTTGAAAATTCATTAAAATCAATAAATCTACATTTATGTATTGTATTTTTCAAACGCGATTTGCGCGTGTACTCAGTGGTGTAGTGGTTAAGGTGCTCGCCTGCGGATCGAGAGGTCCCGAGTTCCAGCCCGTTCACTGGCACATTTGTTTTTTAATTTTTAAATTTTTAGTAAAAGATAGAAGAATTACTAAATAAATCAATTGTTTTAATGCTATTATTTGACAATCAAGTGATTTATATTGTCGATTTCGAATAATGTTGAAGTATCGAGTCCATTGTTCTACCGACTGAGCTAATGAGGACAACTGAATATTGCGAAATAAAGTTATATATTTAAATGTTTTAATGATGAAAGCATATAATAAAGCATATGTTGACTTGTTTTCAGTAAACATGAAGATATTATTGACCTGATTTGAAAATGTTGCCCTAAAGGGCAACATTTCCAAATCAGGTCAATAATACTTCATGTTTACTGAAAACAAGTCAACATCTGCTAAATAACGCGCAAAATTTTGATTACAGATTATTAGCAAACTGGACTCTCAAATGAAGTACTGATAAATTAAACTTTTTGCTGACAGCATTACCGCAAACTCTTTAGGGCTCAAGAAAACATGTAGTGTTCCCCATTTTACTGTACTTGTTCCTCTTTCACACCTTAGGAGCACCCACAAATCAACCAAGGACTGAGTGTTTGCCCCGTCCAGAATCATGAGGTTTGTGTTCCTAAATAACATGATTTAAGGAGAAATGCGCTGGTTTCTATTAGAACTTAAATTGTTAAATAAAAACAAAAATACTCCAAATTTTAGAGATATGATTGAGTCGACAAGAAACATCGTTGAAACGCCGAAAAGGACGCAACGTCGCCATTAAGGAATAGATTTTATTATTTGAGCTAAAAAATAAAATTGGTTGATATATCCATTTCAGTTACATTGTGTATGTACCTAAACGAATTATATTTAAATTATGATTATAAGCGGTTCTTGTGTCATCGTATTTCAAATGATATATAGAATTTTGCCAATAACTGTCAACAGGTGCAAACGGCTTATGGACATATTATAAAATGCAGTCGTTTTTCAAACCAATATTTCCATGTATAATATTACTAAAGACACACCAATTATAAATTGCGAATATTGTTATAAGCCGACATTTTAACAAATTTATTCAATATAGACCATTTCGATTATGGCTCATGATCATATAAAAACCAAACTATCTGACTTTTTGTAGGAAATCAACGTTTGACTATATAAAATATGCGTGGTCTTGTATTATCTGGGAAGCAATATAAAAGGGGAGCCATAGGCGCAGGTGCTGATGCATCATGGGAAATCTAAGTGTTCGTGCTCTATCCCAGTCTGCTATGATACCGACCTTTAGCGGGAGGGGACGCCATACGGTCTTGTTGTTCTATAATTGTTTACTTTATCAAATATATAAATATCACCAAATGGTGATCAAGTATCTTCATTGACTAAAAGTGTTAATCTTAATATTTTAAAATACTTACTTTTTCTAGAAAACCTTATCTTGTCCTCTTTTAATGTTTTTTAAGGATTTTAACATATGGAATGAAGAGCAGAATTAATCTATTTGCCATTGGGTGTATCTGGCGAACTTTGGTGAATGCTCTTCTAGCTGGCAAATTTAATCTATTTCATTGCACCTCCTTTCTTTTTGGTGTGACTGTGAATACAAACAATTTACATTTTTGTGATTTACCATGTAAACCGTTTCTTCGATTTACTGAAACCATCATAGGAACTTTTGCATCATCACGTTGATTTTTAGTGTTCGCACCATTCGTCATTAGGTTATCTCCCGTGATCAATGCGATATGAACCTTATTCTTCCCATTAAAGTATAATGAAATGCACGTTTAAAATATATAAAATGAGAAATGTTGTTAAAGTATACAATGTACTTATACTATCATGGCCCTCAGTCCAGATTATTTCCTTCTTAAAACAGGTGCATGCGATGAATGTCAATTTTGATTGTTGCACGATGAAGTTTCATTGATTGTCAATGTGAACCCAACTCATTTTCAAACATACAAGGATATGTAGTCAACATATATTTCAATATTTGAATATCAAACATGAAAACTCATTATTTGCGCCTTCCAACATCTCATATAGGTTTAATACAGGGACGCTCCCCTGGGGTTCGCCCTGCCTGCTTTCAACGCTATGGCGTTATTACCACTTGATTCCGTTGAAGTGTGGCAACCTTTATTGCTCCTCCCGCACCCCACCCATTCTAAGGGGGTTGCAGCAGGTTTATTTGATTTCGTATTGTTAATGGCAATAGGATATTACAACAGCAAGTATGCCAGCCCATTATGATAGATAAAGACTTTATCCGCGTCTCATCCATTCCTCTCATCCCTTCGCTCTACGGACGTAGAAGTCTGATATAGCGGTGTCTGTAAAAGCCGAAAATGGACTTTGATATCACACATCAATAACTAATTCGAGTCTGGGTTCATATGTATATTGTTTATTTTTTTTATAAAGGATACTTTCAGTATATTTTTACACTTACACAAAAATTCTTACTGTGTATACTGTGGCACACGTATGTTTAGTCTATTTAACACAATTTTGCACGCGCATGCTTTTGAGACAAGCGTATGTGACACTAAATTGTAGGATTTTTTAAAAGATTGGTTGCACATACAATCAAAAAACATTGGAGCGCCGATAGACGGGGCGGTATTGTTTTTATCTAGAAAAGATAACATCTACTACGGATCGATAGTGAATCAAAACATGAACATATCTCCACTAAAACATGTTAAGTGCACTTATCATAATGTTGCATGGAACTTTCAAAGGCTGTTAATTAGTGTTCTTCAGTTTGTTGAATCGAATGAATTGCTCATTACATTGAGCTATTAATCATTCAACATAATTTTCAAAGTAAATAAATATTGGAACTCGCTCATATTTTGTACATTTAATACTTTTACGATTACATGTCTTTTACTCGATCTACCAGACATTTACTAAAAATGCTCCCTGTTGCTCTAAAAGCTTTTAACACTTTTAACACAATAAACGAGAAAGGTTTAGACTTAATCGGAGTGAAAATGGGGGATAAGTAGGCAGTGTGAATATCGTAACGGGACGAAAAATCGTCTTTAAAGAATTTTCTCATAAAATGGCAGGGATTCCAAAGAGAATAAACATTTTCTGTGGCTATCGCGCATTTCGTAATTTTGTTATTTAACATACATTTCTTTATGTTACATATGACATAAAATGATGTTAGTATAGTGTTCATCAGCTTGGGTTTATTCCGATAAACAAATGCATGGTTTAGTGTTTAGATATGTTTTATATGGTGCATCATTGAATTCGATTTTTATTTATAGATAAACCGCCATAAACTTGAATTACATAAGAAACACATAGATGACTGTACACATCATAAAACTAATGAGTAATACTATGTTAGTGAGTTCAAATAAATAACAAATCACAAAAACACTGTCGTCTAGACTTTTGATTGCATTCAAGTTGGCTGAGATCATATGGAACCCAGGGGCGGGTTGTTAAGGCAACCTCCCACGTCAATTAGTATACGCTCAACTTTTGCCCTGTGTACAATTTCATCTTAGATATCCCCATAATGCCCTAGACACGTCGTGTTCAGAAATATTTCAAATTTACAATTATTTTTTCTCGAATTAAAGATTATAATAAAAACACTACAATTTAGTTAATTGCTGCATCCGACACCGTCTGATCTCTATGATGCAAAACCCATTTGAGCATTACCATATTATGATGACAATTATATGATTTGCATATAAATCAAACAATGGCATAGTTTATTTTTCAAAATGGCCCTAGAATATTGGTCCGATATAAGCGATATAACGAGAAACTCAGATTTTAAGTACAGTCGGGCGCTTTGATATATGCCCCGGTGGACGGAAAATAAGCCGCAGATATTGCAATAATTAATCAACTTATTGCAATATAACGGGGGTAACGGTTCTAGTTATGCCGCTCAGAACTATATTGCGCTGTAAAGTCTGTAATTCTTCTCTTTTGTTACGCATAAAGCGTAAAATACAAGGAAATAAAGGAAGCGGAGCATGTCATCTGTGATTTATTGCGTATCTCATGCTCTCCACGGTCTACCTGAAAATAGTGTCAAGACTATGATTTGAGTAAATCTAACGATGGGTAGGAGGATGTTAAATATTTGTTCTATTGGATTTAGATGAGTAATTATATCTAAAACATTTGACTATCATTGTTTTTAATGCAACGGCAGCCAATTGTTTTTAATTTTCTGAAATAATTGTATCCAATTAATATTCACTCTTAATCCTTTTGAATCTCGATTGCGAGCATCGACGGTCAAAATATACACATAAGAAGGATAAGGCTGATGGGTTTTATTTAGTATGTTGTCTCTTAAACCAAAACGTTGCTCAATATAATTTGCAGAATGAAATGAACCGTCAAAGCAACCTGTCAAAAAAATATATTAATGATAAATTCATATGTTTATTACGTAACCGTATTTATACCAGTTTGTACAAAAAGGCTTTAAATCGCGCTAAGTAGCCAAATTGGACATATACGTGCACCAGTTACAATCACCTAATTTGAGAGGGTGATGCTTCGTGTCTCGGTTGTGCCATGGAGCTCCCAACCCAGTCAGCGAACGTCATATCAGTATGTAGCACGTTCTTATACGTGTATGTTCATGAATTTTGGAATGCTCACCATAGAACGAACGGAACAGGTGGCTTTCTAAGATAAAACAGGAAGTGGAAATATGTTGCAATTACGTTTATGTACCTGTCTAATTGTCTGATTGACCTTCAAAAATACAAATTTGGCATCTGCTACATAATCTACGTAATTGTTTGTTACATTGTCAACACATCCAATTTTGCCAGCTAAGACCCTCTGGTCCCCAACTCGTTCTGTATGCATAGCGTGGCAGCAGCGTTGACACGGCTGCCTGCACTGCATTTAGTATATTAAACTGATTGGCCGTCGCCGCAGTCTGCACGCCAAAGCCGACATTTTGAGTCGTTGCGTCGACACACGCCGAAGTCAAGAGCTTGTGTGTGCATATGCTTTGCTTCCGTAGGCAATCACACTGATTGAGGGTGTCTGGATCCTGGATGTAATATCTAAAGTGACTTTTTGTGATTTGCATGCGGCCTTGAGTAGTTTAATTATAAATTGTAATTAGTAGTCATTGAAAGAGGTAACCGTTTTTGGATGCTTATTTATATGCATTAAAAATCCCAGTTTTACGCCATGTATTTTTGGGGAAAATGGTCAAAATTGCATTTACCTCGCATCTTATTAGATGGATAATGGGTCATTTGCCCCAATAGCGCGTGATGTTATATAATTATTTAATCAGAGTAAATAAACAATTTGGCAAAAATGCAAAATAAATCATAAATAATTTATTTGTGTGAATCATAACATTTATAGTGTAAAAGAGTATTAACTTAAAAACTATGCGAATAAAAGTTTAAAACATGACCTTTAACTGATCAATTTATGAATTATGCAAGAAATCATTTGCCCAACATGCCCGGTTCACCAAATGCCTGTCAAAATTGACATAATGTGCACCATACACATGATTTAAAATAAACAAGCCGTTTTCTGTTTGCAATATTCAAAACACAGCCAAATGTACATACCCTCTAAAAGTACGTTACCTTTAAAACATATTTTCTTTCAATATTTTGATAACGATATCAAAGTCAATTGAGATATTATTTACATATAGAAATGAAATAGAAACACATATATAATACTCATATTATCACAAAATAACTAAAATAGTATTTTTTTTGCAACACAGCCCTTAATAAAAAATGGCTGCAATCCTAGTTTGGGTCAGGTTGTGGGGATACCTTTGGACTGAGTATCGTATCATTAAACTGTATTCGTTTTCAGGTTAGAGTCCAAATAACTTGTATTTACATTTTATTAGATTACCATAGGTGCGTTTAAACCCGGCCCGTGCAAAATCCTTTAATAGATAAATTAGACTTTGAAATCGCTTAATGAATGCATTGATATAAATAAAACCTTGAGCGACGGCCAGTCGAATTTCACCATTAGAATGGCTCTTCCATCGACGACCTTAAGTAGGCCAGTGGGGTTTATCGGGTCTCATTTTGGGATCGGTGGGCTTTTTTGCTCGTTTCTTTTACACCGAATTCACAAGTATGCATATTCTGCATGCACCCCGGTCTGTTTTAATATAGTTTGCTATTTTCTCTGTTAAGCCATACATACCAATCGTTTTCTACACGAAGTAAACCGGGTATCCACGGCATCCGACTTTGACAGGAAAACACAATGCCTTCCGACCTTTGTCATGACACTACTCCACTAGCTTCGTCAATTCGATCTACATATGATACTGTGAGCTCTATCAATAGTACAGTCCATTTGATTTGTGACCATAACACACTGTCTGTCGTATATTCATGATAACTATATTCTGTGGGTAGCTGAGTTGCATACTAACGTCTGCTAACATTAGCCTGTCATTAATTGTTGCCAAGATGCCTCATACCGAGGTCTTCAGTGTTTTTCGTGTTTCCATTCTGTCTTTCTGATAAAACTGATGAACTTGTGTCCCTTCCTGTCGCTGACGCTGTACTTTCGACGAGCCTTGTCTAGGCCTCCTTCTAGGAATTCTATCATTTGTTTATGGCTCTATATCCAGCTTCCATCGGCTAGGGCTCTCGATTTAGGATATGCTAAAGCAAAGCGCTCTGGCCATAAGTGGGACATCTTTGCTGCATTCATATGTTGGTTAAGGTAGGCAATATATCATACAAAGAGCTTATAGCAAAACGGATTCTTCTCGTTTCCATTTTCCAGAGTGTGTCCTATGGTATCGCTTTTGCTCGAACCGACTCCTATCTTACCCAGCTACCTTGTTTCTTGTAAACCATTGGCTTAGTCATGCGGGCTTCTTCCTTTTCTTGCCCTATTTTGTCTTGGTTTTAATTGCGTCGACGTTGACTTGACGCTGAGCAACATCTGCTACTGGTGTTTCGTCCTAGCCCGTGCTAACTCAACAGCATCTTCTGCTTTCCACTTTCTTACCGAACGTAGCTTGATATCTGCCCCGTCTTGTAGCATGTTGGCCTGAAATACTTTGACGACCTTGTATTCTTCTACCAAGGAGGTTTGTGGCAGTTGAAGGTTTTAAGCCAGTACTATAGACCTACGCATCTCAAACTCCGTAGCACATTCAGCCGCCTCCTCTGTAACCTGGTGATTGGTCGCTCTAATGCCTCAATTGTGTTTAACGGTACTTCGCAGATAAAAAGCGGCCATACTAGGCAAGCAAGTATACCATGGTGGTAGTGCCATGCCTTGTAGCTTTCAGGGAGCCCACTTCTGTCGAATGATTTAAGCCGTTCATTTGCAGGTAAGCGCCTCTCTGTCATACTTTCTGTGTCTTGCTGAACAGTTTGAGTAAGCACTTAATGTTTTTTTCCGGATGGTTTGGATTGTCATGTTTAATATTCGAGGACTATATTCTACAGTCTGCCTAGTCCAACTACCAGTCTTCCAGATTTGGTTGATGATATATCTATATCTAATTATATACCTATCCCATATTTATGAGTGTCTAGCGCATTAATATTATACACATTATATATACATTAAATTGATTTTAAGATAGTTCACACAAAATTGACAAAAAGACAAAAGAGGTAACCTATAGTCTGAGGGTATATACAAGAGTCTGTCAGTCTATTTTAAACATCGCAATTATTGTCGTTTTTAATGTCACTTCATATTGTGAAAACTACATGTTAGAAACAACGCACCCCACTATTGACAAATGTTAGTTTTAAAACATACCATATCAAGCGGGTTTAAAACATATCATTATATATGATCCAATACTAAACTAAGAAGTTGTCTTAGCTAGCACAGAGGGCGATAACTCGATATAGCTCAATGCATTTGGAATATATTGAAATTATAAACTTACCGTCAATAGTTCAGCGCTTCTTGTTTCTTATGATATAAGTTTAATAGCATAAATATATGTTAAATCCATTAAAATACGCATTCAAACTTACCCATCCTCCTCTTGTCAAAACTTTCCTCGCTGTGTCTAGAAACGACAGTTGGAAAAATGCCCCTCCTTTTATATCACTTTAATCTTGCTACAACAAGGGGTCATTGAAATGTTCACGGGACAATTTCGAGCACATACGAGTTACGTTAGAATGTATTTGAATTTTAGGAGGGATTTAGATTTAATGATTATATAATCAGGGAAAGAACCTGCCGCTATGAACAAATAGCAGTACGGCCGGAAGACGATGAACGCAAAATAACAAGTACTCTATCAGTTGTCCCTCATAAACACTATTCATATCATAAAAGCTGATCTTATACAATAAGAGTTCATGAAGAGTTCATATCATCGAAACTAAAAAGGTTTTGAAACGGTGGATCATAAGCGCTCCTGACAAGATCAATTACTAAAATGCTTGAGTACAGAAAGTCTACACACAGTTTTGACTCATCGTTAGACGATGATTAAGATTTACATTTGATAAGCATCATAAATATTAATTTGTTATTATTTGAATTCTCGTCCACACAATTTACTGGATTGTGATGAATAATTGACACATATCGAGCACGGCTCTGCAAATATTTTATCATAAATAATGTGTATTGGACAACTTTGTTACTAATGGTTACAATATTCACGGCTACGATTATTTAGCATTTATGGTTAGAACGGGTCATTTTGGTACACCCTTGCAAAATTGAAACAGTGATAAATAACACGGTTATTCTATTCTAGTATAAGTAGATACAGATGACTCTACTGAAAACTGAACGGTTTCAGTAATAAGAGACAATGAGAATAAATTTCTTTGCTTTGAATATATAACCAACACTATCTAGAATCAATTAATGTGTTAGAGGCTTATCAGATTCTTACAAAAAATTATATATAAAGATGACATATGAAGTTGTTATTTTGTATGCTTGAACATCTATGCAGACGAAAATTCAGGAAATGTCAAAATGTATCACAAGTTCGTGTTCCAACATTTGAATTGGAAGTTAATTATTTTTCCATGTTTTAGCCTCTGATATCAAATCATTACATACAAAATAATATAAAATCCCACTGGTGCGTATTGATACTGATTTGTGTACGGAAATCTAGATTGCATGGTTGATTGTCATCGCGCATCTTTCGTCGTAATTTTATCTTCAGCTCGGCGGATTTTTGCTATGATCTTTGATTATGTGCGCCTATAGACATGCGTGAGTAAAGTTATGCCATGCTGCTGGTGCATGGCATATGTCTTTTCATGATTCAGGATTTAATGGAAAATGTCTTAAGGGTTTGCTTAGAGAATATTTGCATCGTCCTCCCGGTTTAGGTCGCCCCAAAATCAGTTTCATCAAGAGTGGCTTGTTGTCGACGGTCCGTCGTCGACGATTCGGTACATATATCCAGCGCATCGAAACTGTTAAAATGTTGGGAAATTAGACTTTGGTGAGAACTACCGTGTATTGCAATAGGGCTTTCATGATCTTCAGAACGCGTATTGGTCTACTTTTATGTAAATCATATGTGTATGGTTAATGTAAGCTTTCCATGTCTCTTTTTTATAATAGGGTGTCAGCTTCACTGTACTGCAGACTTTCATCGCTGTAAATGGACATCAAAATTTGCGTTTGTAGACGTTATGGTTAGGTCTGCCGAAGAGAGGGCAGACTGTGGCGTTTTTGGAACAAAACTCTGTCAGTGACATCATGTGGCAACACTCTACCAGAAAAATGTTCTTGTTGCAACATTGAGCTTAGTATCGTGTGCGGTGAACGTTAGTTTATTGTACATTTTACCCACGAACGACTGTTACAAAACCTTAGTTTTTGTTTGGCTGATAGTGAGGGGTCCTACATTTAAACAAACGTTTTCTACCCTACGTTGCGTATCACATCGGAAGTACACAATCCTACGTGTAAATGGAACGCAGATAATTAAGATCATAACTTTTTTGAATAGATCTTATTGACATTGACTTGGTTTCCGTCCATTTTGAGGCGGAACGTGGTGCCATCATCTTCTCTAAAGGCATTTATTCGCATAGCAGGATAATTGTAAAGACTAATCATGGATTGAATCTGACTTGAGAGGGGTGTGAGATCTCACCATAGTATTGAATGCGCACTTGCATTCCATCGTGGAAATGTCAAACCATGCGAATTAGCTTGGGATGGCATTCATACTTTGTCATGATATTTTTAAGGTTCTCTTCTACTAACGGTGTCAAATGCCTTCGCAATACATAGAGGTCGCTGCGTTGTTCCCTCGTAACTCTTGAATGAGTACTCAAAACCATATCGATTGTGGTTCGAACTTACCGAAATCGACAATGGCCTTCTGGTAGAATCCCTCTTTCAAGATGTTGTGTAATACGATTTAATAGAACCCTCTCGATGATATTGCTGTCGATCAAGAGCAAGTATATGTATATACCGCGCTGTAAATTGTGTATTGTTCTTTTCGATGCATGTGCAAAATATGTTTATTTGATCAATCTTCATAAAACAGAAATAACTATCGTTCCTATTTTGTAAAATCAAAGTCTTAAATAAAAGTTTCCTTGATATAAAGTAAAACCCATTAAATGTGGACAAATAATCTAACATATTCAAATATGCAACGACTCGTAATCATTTCAATACGAATTTATTTTACTTTAACCATTTTGAAATCAACTTGGTATTTCATATGCATTACCAATAACGTTAAATTATTAGCGAAACATGGTGTATTAGGGCTCTCATACCTAAGTTATATGTTCTCATATAATTGATATGTAAATAATAAATCTTAAGTCGGAAAATGACTTGAATAAAGGTCCATATATAACAATGAATAAACAAATCAAGTTATGTTAAACTAAAATACGTACATGTGTCGGATATGCAAATATACATTATTATTATGATTATTGCTGTGCCTAAATCTAATATTAATTATGTAGATTATATGCACAGTTTTAGACATTTAAGGGCAGATTCAAAATTCGTATATGCAGTTGTTTTCAATAAAACGTCGATATTTTCAAAGATCGTTTTAATGTTTTGCCCCAGTCAAGAATTTATATAACTATAATGTGCATGTATTTTTATTCATCGTAATCTTAAAAACCGAAGGAATTATCTAGGGTTCTTTACTTGGATCACCAACAAAAGTACCTTTTGATATAACAACCGATTCAGATACTATATGTACCTATATATTTATTTAGTTATTTAAGCAATAGCTTGTTTCACGTTTCTCGATATATCTATATTAATACTCTCACGAATAATCCAAGAACCAGTGAGCATGCAATCTCAATTTGCCAACCAAAAATTTGTTACCAAAACAGCTTTAGATGTGACATTTGATAGGACATTTGTGTGAGGTTAAAACGCATAATATATAATAATGTCATTAATGAAAAGGTTTTATTAATAAGCTTTACTGTGTGTGAAAACATTTATCTGTCGTGATACATGTTGATAACTCAAAGCACATACGATTTCACAAGCACAAACCTCTGCATTCTAAACAAAGTATATTTATGTTTATATCATTTTGAAGATTTACAAAGGATCATCATTCAAGGGTAGACTATCCAACATATATGGCATCAATGTAAAGACCTTCCTATTTCTAGGACGTTTTGCGAAATTGCGCTGGAAAAGCTCTCACTTTCAAATACATTTCAAACAAGATAAATTAAAAAACCTCTGCATACGTGTGAGCTACAATCATTATTTTTTAAATTCATGATAGGAAACTTGTAGTAAATCTCAAACCTATTTACAAAATTGTCTTGTATATTGAGTTACATGTAATAAAAGACCTCTTGGACTACTATGCGTTCAAAAACAAATACCACAGTTTGTTAGCGTTTTATGTCCTTACGTTATAATAATTACAAAACTTTATAAAACTTGACTTGCTGCAAAAACATTCCAATATGCAAGAACCTACCTCTTCTCGCAGAACCTTCTTGCAAATAGAAATGTTATTCCATTTTTAGCAATCGTAAATAATCGCTGGTATTCGTTTTCGAACGCACAGTAGCAGGAATGGCTAAAAGTGTAAGGCAGCAATTAGAGTAGGTTTATTCTACTGATTCATTAATAAGCATACATTATAGAGTTATAGGAATAAAAGGTATCTTGGTAAAAAAAGTATTTTACATATAAACGTAACTTTATATAATAATTTCTTCTTTTTTTTGTTATCAGAGGGGTCGACATAAAGTTGACGTAATTTTTTAACTTATCATTTTAAGTTTAATTTAGTACTTAAGTTAATTTTAGTCATAACATGATTCGAAAAAGGGGGTAAAGACATTACAATGAGTTGAACACCTAAGAATTTAAACGATTGATACAATATTTAAAGTACAGTTTCACTCATTGTCCTGTTATAACATTTTTGAAATGTTCTAAACGTAGCGAATACAGATATTAATACTTTTCTATATATTTTTAATATCGCTTTCATTATTTATTATACCTTCGCCTCGTTCGGAAGCGAGCGATATTTTTTACTCAACATCACTCTATCCTATAATGTTTTATTTTTAAAATACATATCTGAATCTAAATCTAACGCTCATTTCAATTAGGCCAATGCTTGTTATGTCAAGTATGTGATATATAATTCATTCCTCAAATAATCATAAATGCCGTCCACAATAAGTCCTCATAGATCCTTATTTTTCTATATATAAAATTGAAACATTGTCATGTGACTTTATGCACTACAATTGATGTATTGGGATGCTAGCGCACAGTAAACCAGTTATATATTTCAACATATCGGCACTAGAACGTTCACATTTGCGTTATCATACGCAGTTCACTGCTTAGCAACTTTTTACAATTACAAATTCGATACATTCTTTTTGCAGATAGGTATATACCCTACTTTTACCTATGAAATGTTCTTAGTCCAGCAAAACCTTGAGAGCATTCCTTATATTCAAAAGGTCAAGCGTAAGCGTTTTTACATTTGAAAATATCGCCCCATTTTAGATAATAATCATAAACGTTTCAGATGCTCCCGGGGGATAAAACACGAGTGTGCCCATCTCGGATTGTATATCAATATCAAGAAACACAAATATATGTAAAATACACTTTCACGCTGGTCTAATTGAATAATTTATCATTTATATGAGTAATCTATTATTAATCCATCATAATGTGATAATCATTGCGAATCAAAAGTTTATCTTAATGAGAAAATACGTTTTATTCAGATTTTTAAAAATATACATCTAATATCCTTCTACCCCGCACATTCATCTAATGACATTTATGTTGATATCATTATATTTAGGTTTTTAATGGATTGACTTAATAATTAAATAGTTGCAAAATGTAATATTATCTTAAAATGAGAAAATGCTCGAGAACTGATTAACCCATACAGTTTTGGGATAGTTTATTTATGCATAAAAATCAAGTTACTCGTAGTGGCAAGGCTTTCTCAAATATAATTAGATCTTTCTGACGCTTTTGGTCGGCATCATAAAAAATGTATATGCAAAACCGTCTCTCGAACTTTATCAAAATTTGAAACCAAAAATCAAAATGACGTTTTTATCTTTAAAGGTAAAGACACGCGCTTGTGGATTTTGCTGCGATTGCGGGTAAACTCAAAGAAAATATAGAAACCCTGCGATATTGCTGAAGGTCTAAGTCCTCTGCGATATTGCAAAATATGTTCACGCAGGTTTTTTTGCGAGTTGCGATATCTAAAATTATTTGGTAAGAAACGGTACAACAAACAAAGGATTAAACAAACTTTCTCTACGATTGGCGAAATGGCGATTTGCGACACAGCCAAAGTTCTTGCGACACAGCGGAATTCTTTGCGAAATGTCTGTGAAATGTGGCAAAATGTTTCTCAAACAATCAAACTAATGCAATGTAGATGTATTCTTTTTCATTTATTCATTTATTATATTATAGTTTACGATTATGATTATAGTTTACTGTGAAGGATTTATCGAATTTAATATCGAAAGCACGTTAAATTAACATGAAGCTCCCAAAATCGAAGTAACATTGTTATTTAGGGTTACTTGTTGCCAGGCATTTTAGAAAATTAAATCTTAGCTTTATTTTTTATTTCAATCACCTTTTAAATGGATAGACAAGTGAATAACCTACCATTTGACGTAAAAATAGAAAAAGTATTTTTAACAAACGATGGTTTCAGAAAAGTCTTTATAAAATAACGGTAAACTTAATTTTACCTCTATATATGTTTGTCTTGATTTCTAATAATCACTTCAATAAAGAAATACATTTATTCTACTGACAGCCATAAACTAATAAGTTAAGAAAGCTACATCATGCCGAGAAATCTAAAATTTGCTGTCCAGTATAATCGGACATTATAGCCGATATAGCAATATCGCAGTTAACTATTGCAAGTGCGTGAACATTCATTTCGCATAACACAAAACCCCAAAAATATATATTCCACAAGCTCGTGTCCGTACCTTATCGCTGATATATTCTGACCGTTCACGATATTCTACCAAGCTGCCGACGCATTTTTAAAAGTTTATATTAATCGCTCATTAATGTTTGACACGTATGTCCAGTTCCTTGATCGTTTTGAATAGTATGGGTGTTGCTTATCATGCAAATCAATAGGGCTGCTCCAGAATAAAATGTGGAACTCTGTTTTTATTCTGGCGTTGCGTTTGGTTTTTGTCATTGTTTGTGCGCCAAAATCTAAATAGTACAATAAAAATATTTGTTTTAATTCACTATTTGATGATATCATACAGAGATTTGAAATGCCAAATAATCAACACAAAATCCCTAAAAAAACTTCACGTATTTTCTACAAAACATTTTTATGATTACATTATTTGCATTTCATAACCTTTTCTCCAACTCTCCTGATCTGTGACTTATCCAGATGTGATTACGTTAAAGCAAATCAAGTTTCATCTTTTCATAAATGTTCATCGCAAATGTATCATAGCTGGCCACCATCAGTCATGCAGACACATGATGAAATGATACGAAAGCTATTTATTTACACAACTTTATTGTTGCCATAGCAATCGCATATTTCCAAGTGACCGTGACGTGGATATGATTTTACTTGTGTTTTTCTAATTGTTCATTTCTAATATTCAACTGCAATTTAGAATCAAATTGTGCATGTATATAGATTTTGTGTCATCGTTATAATACCAAAGTTGGATTACCTTGAAATTCCCTTTCCATTTGCGTAATGTTTTACAAGAAAAGAAAACAATTCCAATTCATTTAGCAAACTATGAGCTTCCTTCTGATAATTCATCCCGTTTCATCTGTGTATTATGGTGTCTAACTATGGCTGATCTTGATGATTTTTTTTCTTTTGCGCGTATGCCTTCATTTTTTACTTTGAAACATAATTTATAATCAAGCATATGCGCGTCTTCATTTCCCTGGTTGACTGGTTTTCGATGATCTTGGGCTGCAGAGACTACGTGTATTCTCAAGCAATAATACCCTAACTGGTCTATTATTAACCCAAGAATACCCGTAACCAAGACAGCAACGTTCAATGTGTCCTAATCAACCAATCTTTGATTCAAAACAGTGTATTTACTTTTCCTTTTTTATTTGCGTAAAAGAATCTCAATTTAAATATTTTGACTACCTTAGATTATAGAAATTCATTACGATGGTTTTCGTAGGAGTTGCATTTTTATGTACATGTCTCAAATATCAAAACGCCTTGCGGTTTATCAAGTTTTGTTTTTGCCATCCTCTAAAGAAATTCTCTAAATTCTAACAAAAAATAGAGAGATGATCTCAATATATAATTCAAAATCATTTTATAATGATACAAGATGATCAGTGGACCAAGGATTAAACACTTTAAATTTCATCGGATGCAGAACGATAGCTTCTTTTTGAATGATTTTACGCGATAAAGCCTTTGCTCCATAAATTAACTCTTTTTATAGAATTAATACTTTTTTTAAAATTTTTCATACCCAAACTTTAACATATCTGATTAAACTCACCTTTGATAAAACTACATTTCAACCAGAGCGGTCAAACTAATAGTAATCGTGTTTGGTGATTCACAACCACGACAGCAATATCCTTGTTCAGAATTTTAAAAATAACAATTAGCCATTTTAATCGCCTGAACTTAATTCTAAATCATGTTGAATTAACTTCAACAATTATGCCGTAACCTTGAAATTAACAAAATAACATTAATCTCAAATTTACTCATTGTATAAAAAGACATATTTGCATTTTTCAGTTATCCATTAACCATTTCTCATGAATCTTATTCCTGATAAATGTAACCAAGCTAAACATTAGCTCATCATATTTATGAATGTCTCATAATTGGAGCGCCTCCATCCGAAAATAGAAGCCTCTGTACACACTACTCGTCTCCTTTTTCACCACCACCCTCCTTCTCCTGATGCACTATCGGTAATAAATCGCGAGCAGGAGCCCCGCGTTTTTTGAGGCTCCGTCCCCTCTCACTTTGCTTATGGGCTGTTGTCATGCAAAACATGTAAAGCCGTCGTGCAATAGAAGTATTGTACTCTTGTCTCCAAGGCCCCTCCTAGTATTGCCGTATGCGCCATGCACAATATTGGCCCGATATGGCATCATGTATGTTCTGGTAGCGAAGGAAGAAGTTTGGTGTCGGGTGACATATTGAGAATTATGCACTATCTAATTAGTGATATCTGGATCGAATACAATAGTATTATAAATTCAACCTAATTATTCCATTATTGAATTCATTATTGACTTAATTATTGAGTAAATAATCAATTGCTATCAACCGGAAGTCTCTTTATGATATTACAAGATACTAACGTGTATATCTAATTGCATGAAATCTAGTTGCGAGTTATCTTATAATATGATAAACTTAAAAGAAATAGGCTGCGTAATTGACCCACAGGATGCCCCTTTCCCATCCTTCAACAAAAAAAAAACATTTATAGGGACCGTTCGGGTATTATTCCTAAAATACAACTAGGACCACATATAAATATATTTCATTAGCTAACGAATATTAAGCGTTCTTCACCCATAACATTATAAGATATAATGGACTGTATTTCTTACATACAGAAAAATGGTTTTAATCAGTCTTAATTTCGCTGATGAATATCAGATTCAAACAAAAATATATCATTGCCAGACAAGCTGTTTCAGTACGGTCTGAGTTAAACTATTTAACTCAATTATGGTGTATATATCTATTTCAATGTTATTAAAATGACGGTTTATTAGCTATGTTTAATGGAAAAAAGGAAATTGGCACATATTACATTCAATAATAAACCGTTGCCATCCTGATTCAGTCCGATGTTTCTTTTTCCTAAATTTGGTTTAACCACTAGCTGTATCTGTTGGCCCGCTAGTTTTCGTGTGATCTGTTCATGACTACCAGCACGGCAATAACGGGGTCAGACATAAATACACAAGCAATCTGCTTTTACGATCCATCTGCTGACCCCGCTGCGTCTAAATATGATCGCGTTGACAGCCAACGTAGACCAAGGGGACGCAACTTCCTCTTAAGTGCGCTTGTGACTTTCTTTTTATTTTTCGGTTGACCAAAAAAATGCTTGGATATTTCCGATTTTGAATGATATTTATCGAGGTCTAATATAATATTATACTATATTCGCTAAAAAATTACAGTGAAATCTTATAACAGGATAGCAAGGTAAAGGATTAGTGAAACCGATTTTATTTTCAATTATTAAGCACGAGTTTAATTTTGTCTTAGATGTATCTATTCGGACGATAAAATCGCATCTTGAGTCATTCCACAAAACAGAATAAAACATGCATGTAAACCATTTAGAATAAACTATTTAGTATTAAGGTTTCTGCGCTAGCTGACAGAATGTTTTTAGCCTTTTTTTTAAAGAAATAATTGGACGCATAACATGTATAAAAACCTGCTAATTCTTTAACTGGCACATGATTAATTTCACACCGAAAGGGAAACCATTTTTTTTCATGGCCACTTTGAACTTCTCATATTATCTTATAAGTTTTGTTTTAGTTTTAATTCCATTTGATTAGGGCACCGCATTTAATAATATAATTATTTGAATTACAAGGATATGTGACAATCTTTAATGCTAACCAAGTTCAAATTAAATATTTAAAAGGTTGAATGCACCCACATATAATCCTAGTTCCGTCATTATATTCAATTTTTGTAATAAGGATACTGTCATTCCTCTTACCATATATGATATTTAATACGATAGTCTTTATTGAGCCAGAAATTCTCGAGTTTCTACCGATTAGATTAAATCAAGTTGCCTGATAAATGCTTGACTATTATTGAGATTTCACGAAATATTCTGGCGGTCCAATATTATAATCTCCTTATTTCTTTTTTTATTTGGCTTTCGGTTTCGGATCCATCTTTTTAATTGGGAGACCTCATTCATTTATCTTATTTTTAAGCAAATCAAATAAAACTATAGTTTGATTAGCTGTTAACGACAATGCAGGAATATAACATAGGTGTATTCAAGTTGTAAAAATTGTTTCTCAAATTAAAAAAAAATAGTATATACAGCAACAAAAGGTAGTTGAACTTAACGAGATAAGTTCTAGTACAAACCATATAAATAAAATGACAACAACCATACCTTATTTACTTTAGCATTTTATATCTAAATATTTTACAACATAAAACTATCACAAACAATAAAGGCAACCCTCCAAAGATCGGTTGTAATTTCTTAATGTTTAAGTGTGGATTAATGGTATAAATAGGTATATGATATTTTTCCCATGTTACGTCTTACCACGAATCTAATACACACATTTGCTTTGGTTTAGTGGAATAAGAATCCTTAATTCGAGACTCCAATATATTCTAATCCTATAAAGTCGGTGATACTCACAGTATTTTTACAATATATCAGTTTTTTTCACAATTAAAGGCATATCCACAAAAGAACAGTATCTTCATATTCTTTTTTATATATAGGTGTCACAGAAACCATAAATCGATGCAAGAAACCATTGCAACGTTGTTATCCACATAACGTACACTACTCGAGTGAAAAGATAAATGTAACCCCCGTCCTAACTCTGGGAGCTAAATGTGGTGATAACCACTAATGACAGAAAGCTATAAGTAACTTTCGCTGCTGAGCGCAATGGCTCGTAAATGTTTCTTGACAGCTTTTAGACCCTTCCGCGGCTGGCTGACGCACTACTTTTATGGAAGATTAGAAAGTTGCAAAGGAGACGACGGGTCGGTGGGCGCATGGCTGCTAACTTTTACGACCAATCCCTGAGAGTCTGGTGGCCATAGACAGACAGCGGCTGATTGAAAACGAGGCAGTGGCTCAATGTGTTAGGGGCGCTAGGTGAATTTTGATGCGGATTATTGGGAAATTGAAAGACAACTTTGGCCAAAAAAAACTTGGTTTGCATTATTTTCTTATTTAATATCTTCAATATTTAATATTTCACTTTGTAAGAGAAATTAAATTTAAATGCTGCAGAAATAGCATTGTCATACCATTTTATAACTTGGTCAAGATTCATCATCACTGTGACATCTTCAAAATGAGTAAACAATATTGATTATTAATTCAGAAATGTGTTATAAAATGTATACCAATCTATCACCATTCGTCTGTCTACATCTTGTTACATATAATATCGACCAATCCTCGTTACAGGATATGACCTCCTTCTGCCTCGAAATTAGGCGACGTTTCATTTATTGAGAGCTTTCCATCTCGCGTCTGATTCTCGATTGATGTCTGCGGCGCATAAATTATTCAGGCCCCCGCGTATTTCCATGGGTATCACTGTAAATGTCATCCATATAAGAAGCAGAGACGCACTACACCTAAGAGCTCGTTTGGCAAGATACCACTCCTAATTTGCTAGCACCCCCTACAGGGGCCTTGTTAAAACATTGTCTGAATGCACTGCATGGTCTCTGTTTGTGTCTCATTGGTATCGGGCGAAGAATATTGGAGACATCTATTTTTTATCGAAGACATAGATATAGATGGTTCTGATGTCCTTGAAGTCAAATTGTAACAAGTTGCTTATTCTCATGACCAAATCTAGTACTAGGGATAAAAACGAATATATCAGAATTTGCTATCAATACTGAATCATTCTTAATTTAAAAGAGTGCCTACTTAAATAAGAACGTTTCAACTTATAGTGTATTAGATAACCTGAACCAAACCAAACCAAATGTTAACAAAAACGATATTATGGGAATACCTTATGAAGGTTCAACATTGTTAGGTTTTTATTACACGAAGGGGTCAATTTGGATGCATCGAAGCCGAAGGCTGAGTGCATCCAATTTGACCCCTGAGTACAATAAACACCTTACAATATTGTATCTGAATAGTGTATTCCCTTTATTACATGGAATAACAAAGAAAATCGTTACTGAAAAAAAACTTTTTTTGCCATGTCATAGTGGGCGATAATATAATATTTTCAATAATATTGACAATCAGGGTAAAAATTATGAAATTTTACGCTTATAACTCATCTTGGATAAGATAATTATCCATGTGAAATCAATTATTCAAAAATAAATTCATGTTAATATTATTTTATCATGAAAATTTGATTTTTGAAGTGCAATCGGAAGAAAGTTCGGGTGCAATACACATAAATATTGCACCCTAGCTTTTCCTTATCATTTCGTTAAGTGATGCACCCTGCCCATGTAATAACATGATTTACTTCATCATATTATACCCTCTTTGTTTCAACAAAACGAAATACTTAATACAAAACCGCAATACAAAAAATACACACCATTTATGGATTTTCATATTCATCTATTAAGGTGCATCTATTTGTTGACAGACAAACAAAGAGCACCATTTCATCATTTTGAGACAAAACAGAATTAATCCTGTCGAAAAAAGCGATGTTCACTGTTGCCTAAAACACATGTATTGTTGGATACACTGTGTGCCTTTTGATACTGCACTGTTTCGCCGTGCTCGTGGAAGTTATTCACGGATCACTGGTCGTAGGATTTCACGGACGCGTGCCTTCGTAAGTCTGGAAAGGGGACCGTGCATTACTCACTTCCTAAATGGGGTGTATTTGTCTTTTTTTTTTGCAGCATCAGATACAATTAAATTATAATATATAATATGATGTTGATGAGAACGTGCATCCTTTTCATCGAATTGTATATTGTAAATGTACATCCAAGTTGTATTTTATAATTTATGTCATAATGTTATTTTTCGTCAGTTTTATAATAATTATTGCAGAGTATTTATATTATGAATCTTTTTATATGTCATGAATTGCAACAAAACAAAATAAATACCATTTTCGTGTCATATTAAATAAATAGACAGTCAATCAAAAACGCAATATTTTTCAAGAGTATTATTTATTTTTTCTAACGAGAATCATCTTGAATGACCAAAGAACATCACACATAAAATTTTGTTGTGCAAATTATATTTCTTCGGGTTAAAACTATTCTTGAAAATTAATATATTAACTTTATTGATATTTCTGAAATGGTTGAACTTAATCAATGTGTAACGTCGAATGCACGTCATGCTCAAACCTGGAATCACGAACAGGCAACGCCCTTAGAGTATGTGCATTCGCGTATACCTTTACTCATCAATGACAAAACAGGAAAAACAAGGGGCTGTGATAAAAGGGATGTGCTTTTGTATGGAGGCTTGTTTGGATCTATAGGATGTCCCCTCTTGCACCGAGTAACACAGGTTCAAATAATCATAAAACACTAAAATGCAAATGGACCGTCAAATGGATGCCAGGGAGCAGCTATGGTTAATTTGGAACCATATAATTAAGGCATTTTCTGTGTGCGTTGAACACAATATCCCGTTTCATTTGTATTGCTTACAGTTCTATGTTTATTGAAATATCATTTATATATCACTTTTCAGTATATAACTATCAGAATTTAAAGAATATCATATGAAGGGGACTTCACGACCAAATAAGGTGTTCCTTTCTTCTGCAAGCTAGAAAATATTACATATAAATATGCAAGCCAAATGGGGAACACCTTTACAAGCT
>LQRL01163790.1:13456-23476 GCA_001703475.1 Hydroides elegans
ATCAATTCTAAACCATATCGGAGAAGAATGGCTTGCATAATCTTAAATACATTAACGCACAAATCTTAAGATATATATCCTTTATTTAATATAATATTTTTTTTTTTAAATTCAGCAGCCATAATAGAAATTCATTTACCACACTACCTCGTCCAAAAACAATACGTAGATCTTTCAATTTAACGGAATTAAAATCCACTCCATGGGTACGTTATTTTTTCAAACGTCAAATCGTAACGATTATAAGAATTCTTATAATGAATTAATCACATCCATACCGCTTTTATAAAACCAACCAGTGTTGGTTTAGAACGCCACATGAATTGTAATATATATAGAATGAATGAACGCACATCGATCCACCTGATCAGTTTTTCTGATTGTAATATATTACACTGTTAATTCCCACAAGGTCGTAGAAACGGTGACGTTTTCAAGGAAAACCGGTCAGATCCCCTACGTCATATACAATGGCGAGGAGCTGACCGACAGTGCTTCCATCATGGATTACTTCAACGAAGAACGAGGCGACATCGATGCCAAAGACGGACTGACGGACGAGCAGCGAGGAGCAAGTACTGCGATTATCGCTATGGTCGATGAACTGCTGTCATGGTCAGTGGGTTTGGAGTGGAGTTTTTATTGGATGTTGTCAAATGGTGTTAAGACCATATATCTATAGTTTATGTGTTGGTTGAAAGATAAGTAGATGAATACTCGATTTTCATACATAAATGATAACAGTCATATGAAAAGGCTGTAGGTTTGCGCGAGGGCACTCAACGATTTATGTTTTCTTATATTCATCAAAATGTTTATTCTGGAGTTCCAAGCAAGGAACGCAGAAAAACTATTGCAAGCAAATTTACAATCTCCTACCAGAATAAAGATTTCAATAAATCAAAGGTGTATGAGGTTATTCTCTCACAGATTCGTTAACTGAGACTTAATTTAGATACAGCTGCATCGGTTGATATATTTACAAACATAATTATAGAGTAAAATAATTGTTTCGAAAAAAAACTTTGTTCTGTTCTGAAAAAGTTGCAAGCGAGGAAGAACTGCTACAAGAATAAACATTCACCCGAATAAATCGTTGAGTGCCCCTCTTTGCGTATAATTTACGTAAAACTAAAATATTTAACTTTTACGCAAGCAACTGAACTACTTTTAATTTATGAGATATTTAGAATAATTACATATTATACATGTTTATTGTCGATAGCCTATTTAGGTCCTATGACTAAACCCAGCTGCGAAGATTTGTAAAAATTCATTTAAGAATCGGTATTTATTAATTTAATTTTTTGTGTATTTTTAAGGACATATTTTCTTCACCGCTACTGTTATCAATTCAAAGAATTCTATCGTGGATATCTCAACCTCGGCGCTCCGCTACCGATAAGGTTGCTGTTCCAGCGAAACCAACCAATCGGGGTATAACAAACATCATTTTCATATTGATACTAGTTTAATCTAATTTTTTACTATTTCCATATTGGTAATAAATGTTATTAGATACACAATTTAAATACATTATTTTCCATATAAATAAGAATATGATCTGATTCAACCAGTGTCCATATTGTCCGAACTAGGTTATGAGAAAGGCCGAGAGCCATGGCATCGGGCGCAAAACGAAGGCCGAAGTCAATGCAATCGCTTTCAAAACGCTCACCGCTCTGTCGCAAACTCTGGGAACCAAACCATACATGATGGGCGATTCCATTACCAAGGTGAGCGTTTCTTTTATTGTTATATACGGTTTAATGTTGTAACATGCGCTTAATCTCTGCAAGGATCTTAGGTGCAGCTTCACTTATGGGTCATCCCACTCGGCAAAGGTACGTCCAATTCACATACTTTGAAGTCATACTTTCAACTGCTGGCGTCCTGTTTGGTCCTATATTGAGTTCAGGTGTAATTTTTCTCGACATAATTGTGATATAATTACTTGCACATTTTAACTAACATGTTTATAAAACATAGTTTGAATAAATAAAATATATACTCATTTTTGGCAAAAATGATAGATATTCAACCTAACCATCATATTGCAAATTGAAAGTTACACATTTCGAACTTCAAAGTGTCCAAAATCAATATTATCACGTTTTGGAGGGGTATTCGCAAAGCTCTCTTAAAGTGCTTATTGGGGCCCTTATAACGTCGAATCATGTCTCGACGAGATAACCATGACCCTACAACGTCATTAAGGTTACGTAATATTTACAATGTTGGGACGTGTAAATATGTCACGTCATTAAAATACGACGTTCAGACGTCATTTTAAGGCAGTGACATCGCGGCGATATCATAGCGCCGTCCTGTTTGCGTCGGGGACGTCGGGACGTAAAACTACGTGATCAGGACATTTTGAGGAGGTTGTTTACCGAGTTAGATGACCTCGAAAACAGTGACATGATAAAGATAGACATTTATGCATTGCTTTACCATTTTAGACTCGTAACAATTCATTATATCTTAAATAGCACCAATAACTATGTAAAATTGTTGACATATGTATGGCATTCACCCGAGAAGTTGTTTCGCATCTAGATACTATTACGGTTGTCAAAAAAGATCGTCCGTATCACGTCTTTTTATGAGTTGACGTCAAAGGGAGTGCTTACTTGAGGCCCATATATAAGTCCTTTCACTCCCCGACATCTAAAAACAACTTCCGTATCTTGCCCCACTTCGTCGCAACGTTTAAATGCCTTTGTTCCTACGCCCGCGACGAATAAAAAATCCCCTCGACGTTGCTCGTCTTACCGGATGGGTTGATCATTATAATAAATATTTACACATACATATATATCTATGACCTTTCTATTTCTCAGGTGGATTGTGCTGTGTTTGCTCACTTGAGCCAGATTGTTGGAATTGACTTTCCCTATCCTCACAGAACGCACATAGAGTCAAAATGCCGAAACCTGTTGCCTTATGTAGAGAGAATTAAGAAAGAGCTCTGGCCTGATTGGAACCAACTTGTGACGAATCTATAAGGATATCTACCCATGGACAAAAATTAAAGACTGAAAATAAATACTAAAATTATAGTAATAAATGCTCTTTTTTATTAGTTAATTGAAAATTGACTGATAGTATTGCTAATACATAGGGTTTTATTAAGTCACTGGGCTTCCTCTAACAGCCTAATCGTATAAGAACGTTGAGGGTTGGGAAGTTGATTAGTACACCGGGGGACATCATATATATGGTCATGTACATGTAACCGTCAATCTGTGCAGTTGGCGAATGTAAACCTTACCTTGCCTTGCCTTTCAGTCAATTTTAACAGAAGCTGGTTCACTCAGTTGATGTGGCCATCGTCTGAAATAGACAAGACAATCATGTCAACATATGCTTTCACGTGATCAATATCTAAATAGAATTCTACATATGAACACTGTCTATAACAACAACTTATATATGAAATCATAACGACACACCGACGCAGTCCTATTTGATCTATTATAAAATAACGAGCATTTGTTTATCGACTTTAGCAAGACACGTTAAAAATTAAATGCAAATGTGTTAAACCAGAATCGTGACCCTCTATCAACCACTGTCAAAATTATGTTTTATTTGCCGTAACAGAGTCTTCGATTTTTACAATGGTTTTTCTTAAAGGCTTCAACAAGATACAGCAAAATATTTCTATATATAGCATGAGATCATATGGCAAAGATTTCATGCCCAATCCACCTCGTTTCTCCTAGCAAATCTCTTTCAAGACGCATACCAGCACGGATTTTATGACATTCATTGACTCTGAGAGATTTTATGAACATCATTAAAAGAACACATTCTACTTTTAACATAAATTCCTAAATTATGTCAAAGTTAGTGTGAATTAGTGCTTACTACCACGTTTATGGCAGCCTTATTACATCACGAAACATTATTTTGATGTAGTTGAACTAATGCTCAATTAATAAGTCTTCAAACATCTAGATATATGCACGCATTCTGAATGATATGGAAATGGTTGAAATGAAAGTTGATAAATGACATGTATCAATATATTAATAATTGTATACATTTTTACATATCGTATATTCTAATGTAAAATTGTTCAAAACTGATTGTTGTGGAAATTATATTGTGTAACGCTGTTGTGTTATTTTGTCTTGTGCAATGTTAGTCTCAAAGACGCAGGCAAAATAGCACATTTTTGGTATAGTCCCAACCTTCTTACTGCGTCTTAACCACATAACGAACTTTGTTGGAGTACCCTGTGTACTGAACAGTTGAGCCTTAGAATTGGAGTTTGTCAATATTTTGCAGATACTATTTTTAAGAATAACAATGTAAAATAAGTTATTCTGGGCGGTTGAACATTCATACAGACGTATATTCAAGAAATATTCAAATATATAACAGATCTTCCTCTCAACAACATATCCGCTTGGGTTTCCCCAGACTCTTAGTCTTTCCCACCAGATTAACACTCACCAGCAATCTGTCTGGTATTTGTTTTCATGATTTTGCTAGTGTCTTCTATTGTTTGTGTCGACCATTTCTTGGGTTGATGGCCACTTTATCTGGGATTGGTAAAGTCACGGTTGAATGCTCGTCTTGCATGATCAAACCGATTCATCATCTTTAACTTTAAGAAATCTATAAGAGTGTTTTACATGTAAGGATGTTTCGTTCAATGTTATTTGACATTATTTTGTTATTATGAATGTTTTCGTAAATACTCATTATTCACTCACACATAACACTCATTTTATACAATCATTATAACAAACAATGTATATTGTTTAAATACATACAATCACAACACATATTCTAAATCAAATCTTAACATGCTCATATCAGAATAATGAATATAAAATTTAAGATTGCAGCCATATATTGATCATATAAATATGATATTTTTTTTGTTAAAAAAGGAACATGTTTTATGTTTAACCTGCTTCAGCAATCAAAATTAGCTGATGAACCTGGCGAACGTAGCGAACCATGATTGTGCAACCCTTCAATAATGAACCTAGCAAACGTAGCAAACCATGATTGTACTACCGTTCAATGGTGAACATGACGAATGTAGCGAACCATATTCATATAGTTTATCATATATATGCGGTAATCCTAGCGCACCTGGTGAATCTTGATGATTTTTTAGAGTTTTGAACATACTTCCGTATTTGAAAATTCAAATATTTTAATATTATATTTCTAGACAAGCATACTTAGATCATCTGTCAACAAAATGGGAAACGTACTTTCAGAGTATAATTTTGCAAAACATTAGTATTAGAGTTATTGATTTGCGATTTCAATGTTTTATCCTAAGAAATTGATAATCAAATTGATAATTTGATAATCGTAAATGTGACGGTGTTTCAGCACATGTATCAGAAGTACCAAACGAAAGAATTTTTGAAGTTGGTTTAATATAAGTTTAAACGAATCCGTTTCAAATAAAAAGGATTCATATTAAACCATCTTCAAAAACGATTAATAAAGATTTCCCAGTATATAAGATATTTCACATCACAATACTTTGGATACTTCTTTTGTATTTGACAACCAAATTGTTGAGTTTCGGTAAGTATTTGCATGTGTGCGTTATGATTATGCGATTCGACACTCGTAATTTAATTGAATTTCGACCGTCTAATCGCACTGTTTACTGTCAAGAAGGTGAAGGATATATGTTACGCAAAAATGTCTTAATCCACCCTTGTTTGGCAGCTTATGGGGTTAGGAAGTTCAAGAAGACGAAGAAGGAGAATGGAATCTGGGAATGAAACAGATGAATCAAGTCCTCGTGAGGCTGGTGCCGCGGGACATTCATCTGATGGTGACAGAGACACTGATTTGGTCACTCTTTTGCGCTTTTTAGTCCGAAGGTAAATGATCAAAACACCCCCCGATTACAGCTTCAATATCCCCCTCTCGGCTCGCCCCGTGATTCATTATACATAGTATTATCATCTTTGAATAGTTTATAACCCTTTTTCACGTGCTAAGGAACGTGAGTACAAGCGATCGCGTACAAGGGAGCCTATGTGTGTTTTTACTCGTATGTACAAATTTTTAAAACTAGGTTTTGTATTGCTATGAACAGATATTTTATGTTAAGCCAAAAACTATTGCAATATACAAGTAATCCCTAATATGATAAATATTGAGCTTTAGATTCGTCTCATTTGTACATAGCGTCTCATTTACACATAGGCTCCCTTGTAGGCGTAGGAGTTGTTCAGTCCAAATAGTTCCTGTAACCAATTTGGGATCACTAAAAATGTTATTCCTCATCGCAAAGAAAAACTTAAAGATGCAATGAGCTACGCATGTGTACTTGCGTGTCCGATAACTCTCGATAGAATAATCGAGATTGTACATTCTTGTATTAACTTTTTCATCCATCAAACATACAATTTAGTTTATCCATGCATCATTGGTTACTGTTGATTTGAGTGCCTGGTCCTCTTTATCACTTCATTGCGCTATATTTGTTAATGTTTTTTTTTTTAAATTTAAAATGGTAAGAATGTTCTGATCGAAATGGTACACTCACGAGAATTTCACATAGGTTTCCTTAGTATAAACACATATATATATATATTCATAGCGATATAATTTGTCGTTCGATAAGGTTATATTTATTTGTTAGCGACTAACTTTATGTTAAGCCAATTTTGACTTGTTTCTAAATAGTAAATTACATATGAACATGCCTTTAATACTCACCAAAATTGATGACATTAATGCGAATCAATCAGTACTGCCATTTGTATTTATAAAACAATATGCGTTTCCAGTGGTAACGTCAGTATCATCTCACGTAACGGCCAAGACGACGACGATGAAAGTGATGACGATGAATATGGACAGTTCGATGACTACGGACCCCGTGCCGTCGACGAACCAGAAGGTCAGTACTATTTATCGCTTTTGATTAGGCCCCAACCCAAAAGGTTGGGGGCCTATAGGTTCGGGGTGTCCGTCCATCTGTCCGTCCGATGAGCTTGTGCGGATGGAAGGTCATAGAGACTTGGTTATAGGCTCAAATGAAAGGTCTTGGTCCGTAGATGTGCCTTTTGACTGTTTCGGTCAAAAACACCGGACTGGAAGTTGTAAAATTGGCCAAAATTGCCAAAAATAGCGGTTTTTCAAGACTTTAGCTTGTACGGGCTAGAACTTTTGAACGGAAGGTCATAGAGACTTGGTTATAGGCTAAAATGAAAGGTCTTGGTCCGTAGGTGTGCCTTTTGGCCATTTCGGTCAAAAACACCCGACCGGAAGTTGTCAAATTGGCCAAAAATAGCGGTTTTTATAGAAAATAATATTTAAAATATACAAAAAACCATACCCCTTCGAGTTTGGGGGCGGTTGGGGCCTGCTCGTGTTTCACAAATACTTCCTTGTTAAAAATGACCTTATTTATGTAGCGTAAAACCGATGCCACACAGTTCTTAAATCTTTTTAGTTACATATAAATACCGTGCTTTAAAAAATCGCAAAGTTTTTTTTTATATTAATACCATAGTTCTCTTTGCTATTGTTTCGTCATTTGAATAAGTTTAATGCCATCTCATTTTTCAAAAAAATATAAAGTTGAATCATCCTCAACATGTGAATCTGGTTTGTTTTTCAAAGGTATCTCAGACCCAGAAGCTGCCGAAGCACTTAAGGTAGGCCTGTGTGGTTCAATCTGACGCGATTAAATTTAATTTGTTAAAGTGAACCAATTTATTCTAAACACAATCATGATTCAAATGGTCAAATCGGTATGGCAATGTTTCAATTTATAAAAATAAACATGGATATGCATAGATTTGTCATAAGTTATGATGCGTTATTTTGCATTTTTGAATGTATTAATGTAATGAAATAAATAATTTACTTCAGGAAACGGAACTTAGCCAAACGGTGCTACAAGACTCAGGGCAGGATAAAAATATATTTGCATATCAATCGCAAATCGCTGGTAAAGTTTCTGTCTCCAAAATGCTGCACTTAGTAAGTGTTTCATTACAAACATTTCAGCCTTAAGAACAAACTATTCAATTTGTGGTGTGCCACATATATTACTTTAACACGCTCCAAGATGTTATACTTGTCAAATGGTTAGTCAGTCTAAAAAAAAGTTAAACACAAAACAGTTAAGCTCTCGAAATTTGATACAACGTTTCGGTTTATATATAAATAATAATTATACGGTAAACAATCATTTTAATGATTTAAAGAGTCCGCCACTTCATTTAGAAAATTGTATTTATAGAGAAAATTACTTTAATTCATTTTAGCGTGAAATAGGAATGCGGCACTCCCACAAGTTTACACCCGGTGATAAGCGCAACGTCGCATCCACGTAAGTGATACAAGAATAAAATATTTCTCACCCGTTTTATAAAAACAACTACATGTTCTTGAGTCTCATTTCATTTTAATTGCACATTTTCTTTAAAGATTATTGATTATATAGTCATAATGACCTCTGAATAATTTTAATAATAGATTATAAACTATGTTATTATTTAGTAAAATACCTCGATAATGTTTATTCTCTTCTCCATCTTTTTTGAGTGATTTTTATTTGGCAAAACATCATGCATATCTTATAAATATAGTTTATATGTATTTATGTTTATTTGGCAGGTATCTTCCAAACATGATGGACGTAAAACAACACTATGAACACAAAGCCTTCTGTGGTATCTACTCAAACAGCGGTGATATTTTCCTCTCCGCATGTCAAGGTGCGTTTAGAACTAAGTGTGATCCCAGGTCAACAATTTCGAAAGTAATCTGGAAGAGAACTAGGTCTCTTTGCCTTAATTTTAAAAATAAGTTCTTTTTAGATACGAATAAAGGACGAGTTTTTAAACAGTAGTGTAAACTGTTATGAGTATGGTATGGTTTGGTATTGTTCTTTGGATTAAGTTCCATGTGGGAAGCCTTTGTCGCCTTTATACATTTATTTTATAATTTTTTAAGACCGGTGCTTACGCATTTACGACACGGCTCATGATGAGTTTCGTCGAATGAAAACAGTCAAGGCGCGAGATGTCGGATGGAGCGTTCTAGACACTGCATTTAGGTTGGTTCCTATTAGACAAAATTGATTTTGAGCGGTCTAATCATCATCGTTTAATATATCGGGAAGACGTTAACGATTTTGGAGTGAAGAAGAACATTAGAAACACTTTTTTATCACGATACTTTAGCTTATAGATAGCATTGTTAAATATCACTGTACATTATATTTGGCATTACTTCAATACGTGGATCATAGACAAAACGGCTCTATTTTAATTTACAGCCCTGATGGCAACTATTTGATATACTCCAGCTGGTCTGAGTACAGTATGTACCATTCTCATACTATTTTGTTCTGTAATCTCCGTAAGATTTAAAGATTTGTAATATGTTCTCAAAATATCCATTAAAAATAAAACTAATAAAAATATATGGAGGAGCTCTCAGAGATTTTCATATAAAGTATATCTTTGACCCTGCCTGTTTCTCATTGCCAATCGCTATTGATTTATGCATTTAGAAATGTAGATTTGCACGTTAAATTTACATATTTGTCAATATCGGTATGTTTCCGTATGTGTACCTAATCAGTACGCCATTTTTATTAACAGTCCATATCGTGAATATATACGGATCGACGGAGACTCACACGGCACTGCCGCTATGTCCTGATAATGACCACAGCTTCTGTATATTTTCACTTACATTTTCTGACGATAACTTCGAAATCATGGGCGGGTGAGTACACGAAAGAATACAGAGAGTGCTGTGGAGTACTTGTACTTGGTGGTTTCTTAATAAAAGAGTTGGCAAAATAGATATTGTATCGCAAACTAAATATTTCACGTTAATATTTATTATATATATTCAGGGTTCGTACGATCCTTGAAAGTGCTTGAATTTCAGAAAAAAAATCAAGGGCCCTTGAAAGTGCTTGAATTTGTTAAAAAGTGCTTGAACGTGCTTGAATTTTAAAATGTAATTATTTTTACCATCAACGTTTATTTGATAGAA
>LQRL01163809.1:0-13010 GCA_001703475.1 Hydroides elegans
GAACTATTCTTCAAAATAAGTTATTTGTGCTTATACCACGAAATAATCTTTAGCGACAACAATGCAAGCAGTAAATCCTTATTGAAGCAATGAAATAGTTAAAACAGAGGCTTATTTGAACTTTGATGCAAGCATTCATACAACATGAATAACTCGTTATTGAAATATGAAATAAGTTTTTCAATTTCTAAGAAATAATTTCTCATTTTATACATCGTTCCGTTGCCTGATATGGGGGACATGTTACGTCGAAATCAAATTGCTTTTCAGTAAAAATTATTTTAGTCGATAAACCACTGGCTGCTCCCCCGAAATTCCCCCCGAATCGAGTCAAAATTCATATAAAAGCGGCGCGTCTCGTGTAAACTACTCTTACTACAAATTAGCTTCAATTAACCGTAAGTGTGTCTAGTTTACACAGATGCCGTAAAGCCACGTCTCGACCCGCACGTTCCCACGACCTTTTCCGGTAAACTTCGGCCAGTGCTCGGCGTACTAATACATCGGGCTTACCCACACTAATCAGTTATCGGATTACAGTGGCGCGCGCTCGTATATTTAAGAGGCCAAGTATTGGTAATGAGAATGAGGTGATTTAATTGAGTATTTTTATGAAGCGGTTTGATTCAATTTTGATTTTTAAATAATTAGATATGTGGTTCGTTCAATTTCCAAATGAATCACTTTCATAACTTTTCTGTTTTTTTTTTCGCATAAATTGATAATCACTAGATGTTCATGAAATTTTTGCTCATTATGGCCAACCCCTTTTTTGCAATTAAAGAGTATTAATGCGGTATCAGGACAACTCACCAAAAAACCAACTCATCCAAATAAAAATTGGTAAACTCACTTAAATTCTTGGACGGTTCACCTTGGTTTTTGGTCAAATCACCCAATCATTTTGGACAACTCAACTTCATTTTAGGACAACTAACCCAAATATATTTTTTCACATAATATGACAAATATTTTTTATTCGTTGGGTACTGATTTTATAACGAACATTAAATTATTTTTTTTATTTTTTTTTTCATAGGAACGTTTGTGCTCAGTGAAACGTCTCAGCTAAATCGAAACTTCAAATGCACTGATTGTTGTGCATTAACTTTTAGGGTTTTAGGGTGAGTTGTCCGACATTGTTTTAATGTGTCACCAATACATTAAGTTTGAATGCAGAATTTTGAACGTTGGCTTTTTTCATGCATGATAGAAAAAAATAAACCAATCTTAATAAAAAGATGTTTTAAAAAGAATATCTCACATTCGCTTCGATTCTTATACATGTCTTAGATGATTTAGAAAAGAAAGAATTGAATCTTAATAACATGGCCATAGTTTGCTCAATTTGTGTCTATGTTGTCATTTCAGTGAATCAGTATATTAATTGAAATCAGGAATAATGGAATAATTATAGTAAATCATGGAGCTCTTTTTGTGTTGCGTTTCGGTATTTACACGGCAACTTATATTAATAAAGTAACTTTAAATGCACTCATATATGATGTCAAACGCACTCATATAAGATTTACAATAACAAAAGAATAACTCATTTCGCCATAATGTCCTAGTACAAGCAAGATCTTCTCTACAGTCCTTTGTACGATTTACAAAACGTATAATGTTGCGTCACACATGTGAAACGCACATTGTTGCGGTTCGACCGATCTACTCATGTATATTCATGCAATCAAACACATGTATCAATCTAATAACTTGCATTTTCAGATTTTCAAACACTGTAAATATCATTTTAACACTAGCGTTTATTCAAATGCACACGATGTTAATATCTTTGTAATGCGAAAAATCAGTTGAGGTATCACCATCTACCAGAACAAGAAGCACTTAACGCAAAAAAGTGGATTCCCTTAATGCGCATAACGCACGCATCAAATAACTAAAATCGCAAGATCATTTAATAGTTTAGATAACAGTGATGTGATACATCGTTTATACCACATGCATATGGAACCAGTAAAACGCAAACGCATACAAACAAACGGATATAACAACGCAAACGTGTAAGAAGATTAACTATTTAGAAGCATGCAATGCTCTTATATCTGATGGCATTTGTTTTTGCCATTTTGTCCGGATACGTTCATGGTTACAGATATGTTAACCTAGCACTCGGACGGAGCGTACAATCTGCTTATGTGTCCCCACCACTTAAACATCAAAATAATATTTTGATCTTTTCTATACAACTGTTTACTTTGAAAACAAATCTAGTTTCCATAAAATGGGATTTGCAGTTATAGTTCAAACACACGCAATGCTGACATCTTGGCGATGCGTACAATCAACCGAAGTTTCACCTTCGACCATCAACGTGAAATAACAGTCCCTTATGTTCTCTTCATGACCTTGACAAACGACCTGTGTCAGCCATATTGGACCGGAACCCGGGCCGTAGCGAGAGTACTCGTAACTTCCGGTTCTGCAAGTTAAGCAGACAAATGTTGATTCATTGACATTGTATTTAGAATGACTTTAACGGATGCATTCAAACATAATTTTTAGTTGCTTAAAATCATCGAATGATAATTGACCTCTAAATTGACCTTCAGAGAGTTTAATAGCATGCATTATTGTAACTAAGGTTTAAAGCAATATTGACTTTGCAGCGAGAGGCTCGAAAAAAAAAAACATATACATATAGAGGCGCTAAAATGGGTTTGTTATCTGTCAGAGGTTGGGCGCCGAGCTTTTCTTATTTACATCTTTTCCTGTTATGCTACGAATTATGGGCTAATGTAAGGAACCATCCAACTGTTATTAAATTAACAATATATAAAAGTAGAATTTAATTAGCACCTGTACTGCATCTGTCGACATAGTACCATAGCGGCCCGGTTATCGAACATACTGTTACACACGGTTCCCCACGTGGCGTTATAAAGCACTTCGACGCGACCTCGCAGTTCGTCCGGCCCGCCCGATAAACGCAAGTCGAACTGGTCCATGAGAGGGGTGGTGGTAGATACAGGCGGATCTGTAAAAGTATGCAATTTATCCATGTGTCGTCATATCATTTTATATATGATTTTATATATAAAGATTTTATATAATCATTGTAAATAGCGGCCCTATAAAGGTTTAAAAGAGCACATTAATCGGTCCATCGTTTCGACCGAACCGCCCGATAATCGCAAGTCGGCCTGGTCTATCCGAGGGAGGGGTGATGGTGGCTTTAGGAAAATCTGTGGTGGCAAAACGAATGGTTGGTAGCAAAGTAATTCATACGTTTGATGGTTTAGTTAGTTTGCATAATTAAGTTAATGTTATATGATGGTATAACTTCCCTCTTAAATCATACAAAGGCAGGAAAAATGATTAAAGGATACCTGTGTCCATGATCCTGGGATGCATAGCAGCAGTGGTTGCTAAAATGGTTGTTTTCGAATCTGAAAATAATGCAAAAAATTGATTTAATTCAATATTATATTTTAAAAAATCTGCTGTTGACCACTTGAGATTGAACACAGTTGGGAATTAGTTTGAATAGGCTTTCACCAACAACGTCCTTACCCAGTAAATAAAAAAAATATATAGCTTTTAAAACGTGAATAAAACGTAATTTGGTGCCAAAATTTTGGTTTTTATAACGAGACAAAAGCGTTCTCTTTTAACAGTTGGTTAAGATCCTTGTCTTCACTACTTGATAACCTTACTAAAATATACTAGGTGTTTTATGTATTATAAAATGTAATAGCTTTATCTTACCTTCTGTGACGTCACAATCTAGCATGACGTCCTCATTGTGGTCGCAATTGTGGTCTCCCCATGCATTGTGACGACATTCAAGCAACGACGTCTCATGTCCCAGGCACGCGACGTTGTCCAACCAGATCGGAGGTTCCGGGTTCGAATCTAAATCCGATATTGGGAAGGTGTTTGGAGGCAGTTGTGCTATATTCGTGTCGCTGTAATAGATATGTACGCATAATTAAGATGTGATTTAATCATGTGTTTTGCGAAAATCAAATCCAACCTTTCGTTTAACCTTTTTAGCGCCAAGATGCAAGGAAATTAAACTGAAAGGAAATGCCATAATGTTTTATTTTTTGGTATGTGGGCCAAAAAGGGGATCACTTTTGTTATATCTTGATAGGTTTATGGATAATTAATCTGAAAGTTCGAAAATGTATATTAAGAGGAAAACGAAGCTGCAAGGAAATCAAACCGATCAATCGGGCTGCTATGATTTTGCAATGTCCCGTTCAAACTTTTGAATATGTGACTTCGTACCTAAATCCAAGCGAGCGACAGGCTACTTGTACAGCGTTTGTGTCGAACCCATCGTTGCATACGGTGCCCCAGCTGCCACGGTACTGTACCTCAAGGCGACCTCTGGCTATGGCGGATCCAGATCGTTCGTGTAATATATCGGTTCCGGAAAGGCGTATTGAGACATCTGTAACTGTGGAAAGAGAAGAGGTGCGGTTGATGTCTACACCCACTCGGCAAGTGTCGTCCATAGTACGTCGCATTCGGACGTGACGTTGAGAGGACGACCTACTTTGGGCCCGTATGAAAGTTTTCAGGACGTTCTTTTACGTCAAGGCGTCCGTAGAACGTAATTCCAACGTCCGATTCGGACGCGACGTCGATGTCTTTCCTGCGTCCGCGACGAATAAGGACGTCCGGAAAACTTTCATACGGGCCCATGTAAGGCGTCCTCTCAACGTCCTTGAACGTTTTGCCGAGTGGGCAATGGCGTGTCAACATTGGTATTTTTGGTGTATTGTTTTTTTATACGGTACCGGCTAATGCAACATAATTTAAATATTTAATCACAGATTTTCTTCAGAGCATCACAACATTAAATTGAAAATATGTGTGGTTTTCAGACGATTAAAGCGTTGTATTGGATTCGTCGACACTGTTTCCGCTGACGAATTGCTTCGTCTGGAGCCGTAAATAGAAGGTTATTTACAACGCATTAGATTTTGTTCCTTTTTTTTAATCTTTATCCTGAGATTGGCATGTTGATCTTTTCCTCATGATCTTAAGGCCGCATTTACCCGATCCTAAAAAAAAAACAAATCAAAGCTTTTGCGCTTCAAGGTTTGCTCCAATTTTGGTATAAAGTAGAGCAGTTTATCCGTTCTGTGAACGCGGACTTATCAAAATTGCAATACCTTGATCGCTCGAGCATTCAACATGGGCTAATTCTTCGCATCGGTCGGCTATCAGTAATAGCTCGCATTCTGCAACGTGTTGTTCATCGCCTGTAAAATGTCAAGGAAACAGTTTACAGAACACTTTTTTTTTTCAATTTCGACTTTGTTCGACGTCTTGTCGAAGGGGATCGAGGACAGTGAACCTAGGTATATCAATAGACTAGTTTAACATCAAATACGTTATGTTTAAACATGGAATGATTGAAATATATGGTTTAACGCATTATAATAGGTTTCGGATTTGAAGCACAATGCCCTATAATAGCGAGGCTCTACCCTTTATAAATGGTACGTAAAAAAAGGAAAGGTCACTAATAACAGTAGACCTGATTATTCATGTATATCTTCAAAACAACCTCATATTTAGATACCAAATTTTTACAGTGTTCCTTTTAGGCCAAACCCCTTTTGGTTGTCTCGTAATTTTTGCGAAATCTTTGGTTAATTATGGTTTCTTTATATAAACTTTATAAAATTTTGCAGGATTCCCAGGGTCGAGCGAAATTAAAAATAACTGTTCCTCTCTAATAAATAAATGATGTTGGTGCCTTGAGAGATCTTCAATTGACAAGTTATTAAGGACAGACCAGTGATTATTGTTTACCCCGTCGCCAATGGACAATAGAATATAGAGTTCGTCTCCTAATAACCTCAATAGTTTAGACTTCTAGTCGTTTAGAAGTCTAGACTAGTCTATTAGAATTCTAAGGACAAGTCAGTGTCAATCAAATATGACTCATATTTTAACCGTGGCGAATAGAGTTTATAACAAAGATAGTAGAGAATAAGATAGGACAGCTCCATTCACTGCTATGTTTTTCGCTACTTGTGTGTGCATATGCGATAAGGCTGGATAGATCCAGAAAGCAGTGTGTATTTTAATGTGATATAGGCTAAGTTTCAAGCTTTAATTTTGGGTTTTAGCAATAAATAAAACCTATTTTTATTGCTTTAATAGGTTATGTTGACCCTTCTTCATACATGATGAAGATAAATAATTTGATTATGCATGTTACAGCTGGAAAATCTTACGATTTCTTGACATTTACTTCGAACGGATTACTTGAATTTTCTTCTTTAATTAATCTATGTATGCTCAAGATCAAGTACTTATTCGGAAGAAAATTAACAAAGTTACTTTATCTAATGTTATCACATTCCAATCTAATCATTGAAACATAAATTTTCATGTGATTTTGACAATGTTTTAGGGATATATTCGAAAAAAAATGCGACCAATAAACGCGCACAATCCTTTAAAATTACTGGAGAAAATCGATGAAGGGTGAATATGTTGTCACTGATAATATTGTTTTTCGTATGATAAATCGGTTGCAATATTTTGGCATCGTATTTTATCAATAAGTTTGGATGGATATTTCCCTGTCATATCGTCTGTTATTAAGTTATTTATTCAAAGTTTTGCAGTTCTGTATCTTTTGGAAAGAGAGAAACCAGTTTATTTAAGATATCAACATAGCAATTACTGCCAAAACAAGCAGAATAAATAAACTTAGTTTTAGTTTTCCTTTCCAAATTAATTTTGTTTTTGAGTGTAACTTCATAGGTTAACACAATGTACATGCACTGCTATGTAGATCACGAACCAGCCTTATTGTGCTGCGGGAGAGAGTAGACTTCTAGCCTGTTACACTAAAAGCGCTTACTGTCCCATCTTGTACTCTACTATCTTTGTTTATAACAGCAAAGGCCAATATCAATCCGATGCGCTTCAGTACCTCCAAAGACCCTGCCCTCAAATGATTGTTGAAATTCTAGAACACATACAAAGTCTTTAAAGGGATATGTGCAATAGTGTATAATCAAGAGTTTGCTTGATTATAAGATAGTTGGGTTATTTTCTAAACATCTCACAAATTGGAATTTTGGCGACTTTAAAAAAAAAGTGATTTGGGGACTAGTCACATAGAGAAAGATTACGCGTATAACGTGCTGTTGTGAGAACAGCGTTGTCAGGACGAATATGTAGGGCAAACGGTGTGAGATGGATGTTGTAAAAAGACGTTGTGAGAAAGACGTTGTGTGAAAGACGTTGTGAGAGAGACGTTGTAAAAAGTAATATTAGAAAAATGACGGAATTATTTGAGGATATTCCCTAGATGATAGTCATTACAAGAGCGACTCTGACACTGGAACCATATTCTCTCCGCTCCACTTAAGCTTAGCCTTACCCTTAAAATCAATGTAAAAGGGTGGGGAAAAGCGTATGTTTAAGGTTAAGGTTAAAGCGGCGAATATGGGTCCTGATTAGATTGTAAGTTTTGAATAGCTTATTTAAGTAATAACACGAATCAAATACTTTTTGACCAAAGATCTTTACCAAAACTTATATACTCTACTTAAGTCACTTTTGCATATACCCCTTCCTGTATACTATCGAATATTTTTGGCACCTTGTCGTTTTTCCAATTGGTTCATGTATCCTTTTACGGCGTGAGGTTTAGTTTCAGCTTTTGGACTGTTCGACGTACGGACTGCTGATGGACTTAGAAAATTTACCGATAACTTCCGGTTCACTTTCCCCTATTATACATATATCGCCTTTTGCAATGAGTGAATACCCTAATTTACACATTGGGGTTTTGGATTTTAATTCCTATTTTCAATATAAAAGTTTCATTGATGTCTTATATTCTTTGCAATACCACAATAACCTGGTCTACTGTTAATACTGACCCTATCTTTTTTTTTAATCGATGTTTTAATTACTTCAACAAACCTTTGCAGTTCATCATGAGTGAATGACTTCCGATTTCACGATTTGCATTTTCAGACGTCCATGTTCGCACCAGATTGCTGTTTATGCAGATTCATAAATACATTATAAGATACACGTAATCATTAATTTCATAATAAAATCGTTCTTGTCTCTCGATCATTGAATTCTCCAAACTGGAAACGCTGATTCAGGTTTAACATTCATAAAGCTAAACTTTCTAACTCTCTCCGTATACCACGGATGGTAAGAAGGATTAATTCCCCTTTACCTATTATCTAGCTGTGTGCAAATCACATGCCCATCACTCTGACTGAAGCCCTGGCCACATACGGTATACCACGTGACATGCAATTGAAGGCGTACTGCGTCGGTAGGGGTCAGTTCAATATTCACTTCCGATAATTCTGAAAAAAAAGACATATGGAGCGATAATGCGGTAGTTGTTTTCGCTGGCATGTAAATAAAATACTTAAGCCGTGTTCTCGCAAAACAAAAGCTAGGAAATGATGCAAAACAAACCCGATATCTGAGTGAATAGAAGGGATAAATTGCTATGTTTTTATACAAAAGTGGCTTTAAAGCTTTCGGTTTCGAACTTTTATCATCAGACCTTTTTGTTTTTATTTGCAACTCATATGCTTGAAATAAATTTCATATATTTTCGGTACAAAAATGCGTGTTAACATGTCTTTATATTTTAAACAAATATCTGTCTCGTTTCTTTGATAAATTAATACATAATTTGAGCAACACTAACATATCGATACATGTTAATTGTTGTCTTTAATAGCTTTTGTACCTGGTGCCCCGATGCATAGCGTATTTGGAAATATATCACAATCTATGAAATGCAGACCCTCGGGCACACGCGACCGACATTTGCTGAAGAAATCTAAAATATATAATTTGTATAGGTATTTTGTATAAATATCAAGGTAGAATCGAAAATCGAAAACGGTGCAGGTTTTGGCATCAGTTTGCCATACATTTTGCCATTAAAATTCAAAAATAGACACATTCAGGTGAACATTTCACGGAAGAGAGATCGTACATTTCCCAATCAACTCAAATTAGTTTTACAAAAATATATCATGCAAAAATAATTTTGTTGATTGCTTTAAATTTTCATAAAACGTTTCAGTGCAATAATTTATATATAGTAGATGAATGACATGTAAATGCATTATTAGAATTAGTTTGAAAATACACCGATGGATATGCCAAACAACATCTACAAACCCAGTAGTTTCTGTAATGAAACCAAGCAGTTGAAAACGGGTAATCAATTTGATTAAATTTAAAAATATCTGGTCTGGAACTTTATTGATAAAAAGGATTATCAATCGTATTGAATAAATTATCAAAACTAACCACACCTTCACACATCTGTCTGCATGGCGGTATTCGACTATTCTCGATACATTTCGGAATAGCGACTGCGCATAAAAAGCGCTGCGCAAAACCATAACATCCGCTTTCAACTACCGTTTGCACACGCGTGAGAAATGCATTGGCAACGGAAGCAGACTGGTGATCCAAGTAGTTGGGAAAGGTGGTTTCGCTGTATTCATCATGGCAGTATCGCGAATCGATCGGAAGGCATTTGTCTGTAAAATATGTTGAATATGCAAATCAATAAATTATCTATTGTGTCAAATAAACTTTAACCTAAGCTTGGTCATATGGTATTTGCAACGGAAGGAGACTGGTGACCCAAATAGTTGGGAAAGGTGGTTTCGCTGTAGTCGTTGTTGCAGGTTCTGGATTCGATTAGAAGGCATTTATCTGTAAAATATTCCAAATGATCTTTGGTATAAAATAGCGTTGATTATAGTTATCGATATTCTGAAATAGTTAAACATGAATAATAAAATGTTGTAGTTTGGACAATGATAAAGGTGGGTTATCAAAATAATAGGAAATCATGTTGACAGGTTCGTGATTCGCTTTGGAGGCATATGTCTGTTTAAACGCGAAATAATTTAATGTATCAAAACGCCTCGAAACTAGTCTTAAATTATTTTGAACAGTTATTAATGAATCATTTAATATTGTATGGGGCAAAAAGAAACGAAGTATCAGAACTCACCACCATTGTTTGTGCTCTCATCACTTGTATCATCTTGCAAAGCTACAAAATAAAAATAAAGATGAACATTTATTTGTAAACTTTTGTAAACATATATATGAAATACTGCGATAAAGTTAAAATACAACTGTTTCAAAAGTGGTTTATTTGTATTACCTTGTATACGCTGTTAAGGACCATGTGCAACTTATATAAGAAAAATGCTCCGGAAGTAGGGCATACGACAGATAGAAATTATTTTTCAAAGTTTTGATTTCTTTTAAATATATTTTGAAAGCGCAATATCTAAGGTAATAGAAATTAGTTTTATAATTTTTCAACTCGATCTACTTCTCACTTTATTTACCATCAAAACTTCACCCTGATTTAATAATAATGTTAGGGGGGTACTTCCATAATGGTAATGATTTAGTGGTATTAAGAATAAATTTTCTAGTAAACTAAGCTAAATAGGGTTGGGATGATATTTGATAATGTTTATTTAGAGGATTTATCGTTCCGATGTCATATAACATTGTATTATATCTATAAATTGACGCCATTCATCGGATTTACAAAGCTGTATGTCATGTAGTACAAACTAAAGTTTGGTCAAGGGCACATTCGTCCCCCAAGCTGAATTTTATATGATTTGAAAGATATTATACAAACAAAGATATTATCTAAAATCCAGCTTGGGGGACGAATGTGCCCTTGACCAAAAATGAACTTTTTCATGAAATTTTATGCCATTTCTTAGACTATTGAAATATCGAATTTCACTACAAAGCCCTATAACATTTATGTAAAACGTCTTATTTTCCAATTTATTTGGATGAATCATAGTCTTACACTATTTGTTGGATTAAATATCTTAATGAATTTCAAAACAATAATTGCAATGACCGAATATACATCAAGATATATGACATGGTGCTCAAATCAACCACCATTCCGGCCAGTATACAAGTAATCGCGTTTCAAAATGCAACAAATTATCACATCAAAGTGTTTGATATTTATTCTCTCGACATTTTTAGATTAAGGTCTCAAAATATTTTAATGAAAATATGTTTTTTAGTATTGTTTTTGAAATCATTGTATTTAAGGACTAAATATCGGCGAACTTGCATTAGGTCCCCTCAGTCAAGAAGCTATGTTATGTGTCTGTTTCTCTATGAAAGGAACGTTAAAGCTGCATTTTGCCTCTCGTTACATATTAAAACATGCAAACAAAATATATAGGACAGAATATCGATTTGTAACATCAATCTAGAATTAACAGAATCAACGTTTAAGCATTATATTTCAGTTTGATAGCTTTTCCATAAGATATTAGATAAAAAGAGTCCTTAGAATTATACTCGTGTGATTGAACATGAAGTTTGAAATATTTCAAAAATATACAATGAACTTATTGGCAAGAACAAATAAAAGAGACAGTATATTCTAACGCACAACTAGCCAAAAACATTGGATACCCCACCCCTGTTGTACAGTCATTAATGACAAAACTGTTCGTTTGTTTCCAATGAAAATTTACCATTTTATTATTTAAAAATAATATAATAACATAACAAAATTTCATGCAAATCAAAAGGGAGCAGAAATTCCACAATATCGCACTTGATCCTTTGCGTATACAATAAGGTCAGAAAAAAATAACGTCATTTTAATTATTTTATTCTAATTTTGAGCTTGTTGATACTCTACCTGTAAACTGCCAATCTTCATCGATGACCCACTCCCCTAGTCTCATAACCCATTGCGGCTGCGCAAAGGTCACGTGAAGCTGTTCCTCAAATGACCTTGACATTGTGACCTCTAAATAGGTCACATCGTAAGACGAGGTGAAGGTCATAAGGAATGTCACGTGTAAAACAGTGCTGCTCGGACTGGAACAAAAAAAAGTATATAGCTATATATCTCTGAATGAAAATAAAATAATTATTTATTCGTAAAAAAATAAACTATTTAAAAAAAAAGTTTTCTTTAATCGTGTGTAGCTAGAGAGCATTTTTTTTTTAAATTCTGTAGATTGAACGACTTTGAAAAAGAACACCCTTTTGAGAAACATCTCGTTGGGTAATCTTGGTGTTATAACATCGAAAAATAGGCTATAATTTAGAATTAATCGATAACTTAATGGGTATAAAATATAAAGAAAGCTGTACGTTGTCTATAAAATGAAGTAATAGTGAAATATATCAATGTAACTACGAATATTACACAAACCTATAATATGAAAATAATATGAACGTTAGTAAGAAACGGAGAGAAAAGAAATCATATCAAATTCTATATCCTTACGTTTTTTTTCGATTTTTTATTTTAAAAAAAGAGATACGCAATTAACATTTATTGAAATTAAAAAGCGATATTCACCTGAATGATTCTATGATAGTTTGATTCCATTCGGAATATATTTCCGATTTTCGAACAACGAAGCCCAGCTGAAACAAATCGACGATTTATTATATCAATGTTGTATTAGATAGAATCTAATGTGATGCGCTATATACTATACTATATATATTTATATATTTAGATTCTATACATAAATACGTAGATTCTACACATAAATCCATAGCTTCTAGACGTAAATCTATGGATTCTATACCTGTTCTAACGGTGATGACACCAAGGTTCTATGCTAGTTACGTTGTGAAACTCATTTATCTATGCATGTTGTCCATCTATGTATTGATTTCGAAAAATCTGATTTTATCTGATTTGAAATAGATCAATCCTAAATCCATAGATTCTACACATAAATCCATAGATTCTGCACATAAATCCATAGATTCTGCACATAAATCCATAGATTCTGCACATAAATCTTTAGATTCTGCACATAAATCCATAGATTCTGTACCTGTTCTAATAGCGATGCGGCCAATGTCCTGTACTGCTTTGATCGCATGTCAGCCAACATTGGATCGTACTCCTTGTTCAGAATATGGATATCACCTCGAATCGAGTGGCTCAAATCGGATGAGGCTGATTAAAAAAT
>LQRL01163810.1:9247-24334 GCA_001703475.1 Hydroides elegans
ATATGTAAGACCTTCCCATAAACAGTCGCTATGTTTGGCCGTATTCTCCATGGGAAGTTTAAAAATTCGAAACCGTCAAAATTTATATCTACAAATCGAGACATTTCAACTTACAGTCTTTATCTCTACGACTCTCCGTTCAACAGTGCAAGACCAAGTCCAAGCAATGACGGACTACCCCAAAGCACTCTAAATATCGTTTTTTTTTCTCAACCGTTAACGTACTTCGGTCCTAACGAGAAGCAGTAATGTTCGAGCGCTCAATTACTAGACTTAGTGCAGGACTCGAAACTCCCTTTGGCCAATGCCACTCGGGTTTTCGAAGCCACATACATATAAATAATACGGATTTAAGGTCCTGTCTCGTTCACTTTGGTCGCGTCATTTGAGGCGAAAACATTTGACGCTAAACTCAGTGTTGAACACTCATTTGCATCGTAACTTATGAATGTTGTTGAGTCGCAACTTTTGACAGGTTTGACAAACGATTTCAGTTGCCTATTTTCGTTCATGCCAACCACTGCTTACAAAACACACGTACCACATGTGAAAACGGATATTAATCAATGTAGACAAATACAAATAAATAAATCATAACTTACAACAGAAATAAATCATCATAAATCCAGAAAAATGACAAAAAGTTTACTCACAAAAGTTTACAAACAAAATCTCGTTTAATTGAATCACGCGTGACTACGCCTGGGTCAGTTACATTGTAAAATTAATCCAATAGATGTGATATTTTGAAGGATGTTCCCGCGTCCTTATATAAACATTAATTAATATCAAATTATGAGTGATGTGTAACTTATCTAATCAATGATTGTCAATCTATGAATTATGAGAATTTGAATAAATTATAAAATATATAATATGAAATGTTCGTACTAAAGAAGAGCCAAACAGGTAGATATTTCAATTATGGAGCAAAGATACCGAAACAATTACCCCCGAAACTGGGGATTATAAAGGCCAGTAAATCATAAAATATAGAGTTTTTAAGAGATTGCAAACAAAATTACGAAACAATGAAAATGGTTTATAAAGCAACCAACTTAAAATCACAAACCCAAATATAAAACGAAGGGTAATAAAAAATGCAAATCAAGATATATGAGCAATGGTTAGATGGTCAGCCGGAAGTTATCGAAAAATATTCTAAGTCCTTCTGCGTCTACACGTCGAACAGTTCAAAGGGCTTAACTGGATCCTCTCTAGCGAAAACGGTGCCTTGGTCAATCGGAAATGAGAAAAAGGTGTGTGATGTCGTAAAGATTTTTTTATGACCGATGTACTAGGGGTGTGTGTAAAGGTGGCTAAACTAGAATAACCATTTTTGTTGAAAATATGTATGTGTGTGAATTTTGTATTTAAGGTCTAAAAAAAACATATGTCTTAAAATTAAATACTTACACAGAAGGAAAGTACCTCATGAATTCCCTCACGAGCTGTTCTCCCAAAATGGTGTTCCCCACCGAATTCCAGCAGGCTTGGAAATTTTGAGAACATATGTCATACATGTTGCTTGTAGATTTGAGCAATGGTTTGAATACCTTTTTGATATGTTTGTTCTATGTCTTTTCATTGTTTCCATAGTGTGTAGTGACAACTATCATTTCGAAATCATTTAAACCAATTAACTGTTATTTGTATTATACGACACGTTGTTTAGTTATCACTTCGGAAATCAATTAAACTAATGAACTGTTATTTGTATGATACGATACGTTGTTAAGTTATATTCAAAATTTCATATTTTGCAAATGGTGTTTATGTTTTTTTGCATAAATGTTATGTGAATAGCTTATACTATCACTGATAACAAGAAGCGAAGTCGCCTCCATGTTGGAGACTAATTAACGAGTTAGCGGTAAGCGACAGCAGAGCGGTAAATCATGACCCCAGATATAAGTGTGCTGAATCCGAAGAGGACAATTAAGAAGCAAGCAAGATAATCACAGCAGTCTAGATGTAAGTTCTGTGATTCCGTTCACGAATACCGAAACTGCCCGGCTTATGGCAAAAGTGTACTTCCTGCAGAAAATGACACCATTTCGCTTCACTGTGAATGTCCACATCGCGATCAGGACCTCAACGGCAGTCATCACAACAACGACCCCATATGGAAACAACAATCGAAACAAAAAATTCACGAACTCGATTACGAGGATGACGACGACACAATTGAGTACATCACTGAAACTGTAAGTGCTCCACTTAAAGATTGTGTCATCGAGACTATATTTAAATAACTCTAAATGAAAATTCATCATTCAAATTGGAAGTTGATTCTAGAGCGAAGTGTCATGTAATATCCGATATTATCATCAAGTCCATCTCCTTGGCGAATCAACCACGTTTAAGCACGCAGAACGAAGTGAAGCTGGTTATATATTCCAAGGATACGATTCCGACATTAGGTACGTGTGTGCTAAATTTAAAGACATCGGATGTGTTGTGCCCGTTAGAATTTCAAGTTGAAAAGGGAAACGCCAAAACGATCCTGGGTTTGAAAAATGCAATCAAACTCAATCTCATTTTCCTATATCCTGATGTGCATGAAATCATTCCATCATCATGCCAACTCCCGAAACCCGGATAATATCCCGAGCAATAAGTGGAGTGATTACAGTGAGTTGTTTAGCGATCAGCAAGACTGTCTACCAATCACCTACAAGATGAAGCTCGACCCGGATGTTCCCCCTGTTGTGAAACCTCCGTGAAGCATTCCACATCGTCCATCGTCCATAGTAACCGTCAAAAAAATACAAAAGAGCTCAGAATATGCATCGATCCGCCAAATCTCAACAAAGCTCTCATGCGTCCCCACCACCCATTGAAGATGCTGGATGAAGTTGTATTATCCATTTCCGATGCGAAAATATTTTCAATTCTCGATGCCAAGTCTGCATTTTGGCATATCAAACTTGATGAACAATCGAGTTACTACATGACCTTCAACTCCATTTATGGCAGATATCGCAATCTTTGAAGGCAATACGGAATATCATCCGGATCCGAGGTGTATCAACGACTCCAAAATATATTGCTGAAACTCCAAAAGTATGACTTCATCATTGTTTACAAAATTACTTTTGTGTGCTTCTCCCAGAGAAGGACCTTCAGAATTCCAATCGCAACATTACGAGGTCATGAATATCGATATTCCCATTTCCCCGAAAAACAACCGAAGAGTTAGTATCTGCAACAAATTCTAACGAAACCCTTTTGAAGTTATCATCAATTATCGTCCATGGAAATTTGCCTAAAAATCCAAAGTGCTCCTTCATGGGTTCAATCATATTACCGTTTTCCAGGTGAGTTCATTTTTGATGACGAAATTGTGATTAGAGGCACTAAAATCATCGTAAAGCCTCACTGCGACGTGATTATATCGAATAATTACACAAAAATCACCTAGTTGCCGATTCAACGACTCGATTAGCCGGCGATTAGTATAATTTGCCTAAAATGGAGGAGGATATCTATTTCCATGTTGATCAGTGTGCTGCTTGTAATTCGACAAAATAGCATGATCAAAAGGAACCGATCAAGTTCCATCCGGTTCCGACCTTCCGTGGCAGATTGTAGCAACAGATTGGTTTGAATGGAACCTCAGTTGTGTATTTAATCGTTGTGGATTCATAATCCGATTGCTTTGAATTCAATACCTTTAAAAGCTTGACTAGTAAAACTGTTATCACCCTGCTGAAACACCGTAAAACAACCATTCCGCTACCCACTTTGGTGTGCAAGAAAATCTGTTTCAATCCCGTACGCAAAAGAAAAAATGTAATGCTCGACAACATCCTAAACTATCTGGAAACCAAACTGTTCGATTACAGTCTGATAAAGCTTTTAAAAGACGAGATGTAGTTACTGAATTTGCCCAGACTCCCCGTTCGTACACTACTTAATCAAGTCATAAAGAACACCGACGCAATCAACGCCATGTGTTACATGTATATGAAAGATACGAAAAGTATTGTTTGTAGCTTACTTTTATTAATTGGAGATATGTTGATTATTTGCATAAATTTTATGTGGATAACTTATACTAGCGTTGTAAACAAGAAGCGAAGTCGCGTCCATGTCCATTGAGAGTAATAAAGTATTATCATTATTATGATATCAAGCCTGTGTCATCTTATTGTCTTCAGATTATACCTTCTCTAATCATATACTTCTACAGTGTTTCATTTCAGTTCCAAGCTGGCTATAAAAGGAAAAACAGCCTAGCTGGCTTGGAAACACATTTTTGCCAACTTTTATTGGTCAAAAACCATTATTTTGTTGTTGTTGTTGTTGTTGTTGTTGTTCGTAATTTTGATGTTGTCTTAATGTGACTTTTACAACTTAAAAAAATGTGTCGTGAGGTGCCCTTTACAGAACCTTATCTTACTTAAAAGGAAAATGCTTCATGCCCATTTGTAAAATGTTTATAAGGTGCGAAACACTTTTAGTCTATTTGAAATTAATGAATTGAATGGTAAATTCATGGTTGATTATATAGATCTGAGTAATAATGTATTGCTCTAGAATGTTGCAAAACAGATCACCACTACCCATGGCATGAAGTACATTATTTAAAACCAATAAAAAAGACACTAACAAATGATAATTAATAATATACCGACCCTTTGTTCTAACGAAAACTTTGATTTGACGCATCTAGTCGAACATATTCTTGCACACAATCCTTTACATAGTAATGGATAGTGGTTATCATAACATAATAATAAAGGAAAGCGTCTATTATCTAGAATTAATCAATGGAATTCTAGCCATATGTGAATGTCATTGAATAGAGGTTTACACTTCATAAGCAAATTAAAAGGACTTCCCAGGCACGAAACTAAATAGAGGGGTACTATTTCTTGTCTTTTTGGCTATACCTCTACCTTTGCCTTTGCAAACTTCATAAAGAGGATATAGAGAAATCTTAAATTAAAAATTGCAATTCAGGTTTTTGGATATCCCTTATTAGCAATTAACAAGATGCGGCCGAAAAACACACTGTTAATTCAATGCTTTAATTATGTCTTCCAATATCCATGCATAACAGTAGAAAGGGGAAAATAGTATTTACGGGATCACACGTTTAGTCATCTACATTTGTTAAGTTGTATTGATCTATTTTGCTATTTATTTGTTTATATGGTAGATGATGTAAAATGGTATCCATACACTCCCATAGTATATACATAAATATACTTCCATAGAACTATTCTGCCAAAACCCTCTTCTAGCGGGCATATATATCCTCTATAAAAGGGCATCCCACGACACATATTTTGAAATTACAAACAACAACAACAACAACAACAAATTAATAGTTTTTGAACATTAAAACTTTGAAAAAAAAGCCAGGATGATTCTACTTATTACGAAAACGAAGAAATCATTTTTAAAACTTGTTCTACAAACTGCTCAAATTTCCAAGCTAGAATGTAAACTCGTTACCGTTGAAAATAGATAAGGATGAAGTTCCATATAATTTTCTTTAAACAATCTAATCGTGGGAACATTGCTAATAATACAATGGACAAAAAAAACATTTTGCTATTAAACCCAATTTTGAACGACAACTAATACATGCAAGACTAAGGCTCATTTTCGATAACAAAACGTCTTGAGCTAGCTATAAACTTGATACAATAAGAAACAAGGTAAACTGTCCTTAAATTCAAATTTAGATAAACTAATATCTTGAAAACACTGCGTTTAAAAGTACTATTTAGCAATTCAACAAGTGTTTAAAATTTGCAAAATGTTTGTTCTAGGCTTTACGCTCGAGGAGATAATTTTTTTATTTAGCATCGTATATGTTTATACTCCATATATGGAATGCGTTTTCGAGCTATGAGTTTGAAAGATGGAGTTTTTAGAAAAGCACGGACAGGATGTTGGTATCGTCTGCGTACCTTATTTCTATTGACGTTTGAGTTCTTTCATGACAAATTCTAAGACTAAATTCAATAGCAGGGGTGTGTTCCGAGACATTTTATGTCGGGCCGTGTCGGGCCAGGCGATTTCTTCGGGCCGAGCCAGGCCGGACCATTTCAGAACAAGTAATTTTATATAAAGAATGTATATAATATATGTCGCATTAGACATAATAATGGTGACCAAAACCGAAAAAAATGCCGGAATTTCACTTTTCGTTGCAGACATGGACACACCTGGAAATTTAAGATTTAACCTAAAAATCTGGAATTTCTAAATTCACCTTAAACTTATTAAACTCGAATATCTATACTTTTCTTCAGGTCCACTTGTCGAATTATTTTATTTCAATTTAATCTATTAAAAATACTCGCGCCTTCGGCGTTTGTATTTTGAATGCTTGTAATTAGAATTAACGACCAGGTCTCATAGTTTTTTACTGTTTGAATTCAACTTGTCGATATAGACAACTAATAATTTAGAGGCTTGAAGTAAGTTGTTTTTGGATTAGACTGTTGGGCTTCTCGAAATACATAAAATGGCAAGTAAATTATTCACATACATGTATATTAAGAATTACAGTTAGCAATTTCGTAAGCTCTAAAAGTATTTACAATGTTGATAATTCAAATTTTCATTGTTTCCGAAACTGTTCCGAATTGAAACCCGGTCTGTCCCGGCCCGTCCCGGCCCGAAGACAATTTGTCGGGTAGGGCCGGGCTACAGCACACATCCCTATTAAATAGGGTCGATAATAGGAGACATCTTTGTCTTAGGCCATCTTCAATGCAAACCACTCAGCTAAGTGTCCATCAATTACTATGGCGCACCCTGTCTTATTGTATATGGCTCTATAATACGGATGACTTTTGAGTATATACCGATCGCGATCATCATTTTCCACTGGGTCTTCCTCCATACCATGTAGGTAGCCTTGAAGTCAACGAAATAAAATTGTAGTGGGACCCGATATTCTTGGGCTTTCTAGATGATCTGTCTAACTATGACTATAGCGTTTACCGTACCTCGTCCAGGTCTGAAGCCTAATTGGCTGTCGTCAGCTTCAACTTCATCCGCATTCGCAGGATTCTGCTAAATAGCTTTTCTGGGTTATAAATGAGTGAGATGGCTTTGTAGTTACCCGGATTGAGTTTATCGTTTTTATATGGGTATAGGACCAGTATACATGTCAATTTTTCTTGTGTCTGTTGTTTTGTTTATGGTCTAGCATTAATTGTTTGATTTTGCATTCTAATGGCTTTTTGTCTTTCATCGCCGCCTTCACTACTTTATTTGCCGATTTGTAAAGACAGTGTGGAAATCAAGTGTCGATAGGTTTTTTGCTAATAACTTTATCAATTATGAGAATACAGAAACCAAACTTCTTGAGGATATATTTTATGAAAAACCCTCACATGTAAATGTGGTTTTGACAAGAAATATTCCGTTTATCGATAAACTTCTAATATTTTTTATGAAGTCAGTTTGCAATGTCTCAGGTGTTCCAAAACTGCTAAAAGATTTGGTGAATGCATTACATTAATGCGTTATCACTGAAACGCATTAAAAGCAAAATCACTGGTAATGTTCGCTTAATCAAGTCTTTTTGGAAATCATCAAGCTTTTCTTTTCTTCCTCTTGTCTAACAGTTTTTTTCGTTATTATTTGCATAACTTTTTCCCTTACTCATTATTCTATTTAACGATCTTGTCGAAATCTTAAATATCTCCTCAGTGCGTTTCGCATAGTCTGAAACCTTAATCCGTAGTCTACCCCGATCAGCCTCACTCTTGAAATAATTATAAACCTTAATTATCATTTGCTTTTGATCGACTGATAATCAACTTATAACTAATTAAATAAAGCCTATAAGATAAAGCGCATAAAATATGTTGTGATTATCAAAATATCAAAGAGTCTAAAAATCATTATAGCCTACAGTGAAAGGGACATATTTGTGAGATCATTCCAGGCCTTATATAACGCCTGGACCTATTGGTCGTCAAAGACTCGTTCCATTTTTATCGATTCAATACGCAGAACAAACATATTAAACGATTATTTTTAATATACTCTATTACAAAATGCTAGACATTTGCTACGAAATCTATTGCATTGGGAAATGGTAGGTCAAAGAAGTCGAGGGCACACGGAAAGCGTTAAATATGACACGGCATTATTATATATAATTCTATACACAAACATATGTTGTAATCTATCACATTCTTTAAGCGTTCTTTTCTTAAATCGGATGTCTTTGGGCCTGACCCTAAACAATGGTTTACGACTTTTCAACTAGAGAGCTCAAGTCACCAGTAAGGACGTATGAAAAGATAGGAAGGGTGAGGATACCCCAGAACCCATGTTAAAATATTTGCAATTTTTCTATTTCATCAATATTCTATTAGGGTTGCATCAAACATTCGTAGTTATATCTTCAAAACTTGTATTACTCCAAAAACGTCTTTGCAATGTTAATAAAACCTATCGACACTTGATTTCCAGACCACCTGTAAAGGATTATTTTCTCTTCGCTAACGGGGTGGTATACCATTTCCGTCTTCGCACGACGTTTTTGTTGGCTATCCTCTATACTCCCTGAAAAAAACTATATTTCCTTTAAAGGCCTATCGATGTATGTAGTACTGTAACTTGAATCTTTAAAGCCTTCATACAGGGTGACTGCTACATCTGTACGGTCAAGGTCAAGCAGAGGGGCGATAAGAGCTCCCCTATCCTCACTTCGAAGTCGTTTGCTAAGTCGATTCTGTTTTTCCACGTCGTATCGTCTTGCATATCATAATAGAAATAATAAATATGATATCTGTTGTTAGAAGAAAACCTTTGATTGAAATTCTTTCTAATAGGTGTGTATCGGTCAGCATTGCTGCAAAAAAAATCCAATAAAAAAACGCTTTTCTTTGAAATAGTTGAATTGTGAAACTTGATAAATATTTTATTAACAGAAAGCATTGAGAATGCGGCCGGCTAAATATGAAAGAGCGATCTTATATTAATGTCGTAATTGGTTATAATGTTACAAAAATTGTTGATATAATGTAAAAACCCATAAACACAGAGTGGCATATTCATGATACATCTAAAGCAATCTAAGCACCAACAAATTTTGAATTCAAATAAAATGTTTCTGAATCAACACTTCTTGTGTAACAACCTTTATATCCGTAGTACTTTGACACTTTAAGTAATCATTCATGAAACGCCCGATTTTGATATAACATTATTAGGTTAAAAGAAACTGCTTAGTTAAATAAACTCACATTGAAATAAAATATTACTGAATCGACATTTCTGGTGCAGCGCCCATCAAAAACCGTACTACTTTGTCACTTTTTGGTGATTATTCATTATTAGGACATCCACCCTCTTAAAACGCCTGATATAAATATAACATTTACAGGTTAAAAGTTAAATAATCTCACATACAGTGACCAGATCATGTATTGACAAAACCTTTGAATAAATACTCCAAACTATTGAATAAATGAAATCGCATATATTTATTTTACATAGTGCATTACTTTCAGCCATTTTCATTTTTGGGTTTTGAAACAACGTAGACATATATTTAATTATAACTTCACTCTGTACAATAAAATAAGATAGTGATATTTCCACCTAATCATTGAGCCTTGAAAATACGAAAAAAAATATGTGACGGATTTATAACATACTAAAACACTATTCAATATCATGGTACTTCATATCAACCGTTATTGAGGTAGTTATCATTTCTAATAACTTATGCTTGCGTTATATTGCTTTTGTTTAATCTTGAAACAAAAGGAATCCATCAAACAAAATAAAACCTCAAAATGATACAAAATTAAAATATAAAAATATAATTTAATCAAATATGTCAGGATTGAAAATAAAATTGCTCAGCACGTAAATATTAATGGGTCTTAATCCTATAAGTTTATTTGTTCTTTTAAAATTATATCCATTGAATATCTATTCGCATCACATAATATAAGGAATAACATATAAATATAAATTATGATTAGAAAAGTATCTTGAAGGTCATAAGCTTGGGATTACGGTTCAAATAAACAATATATAAATTTATCAAAACATTCATGGAGCCAGATCATTATGTTTGCTAAATAAATAAAATCATCGACAGGAATGCAAGAATCTTTCAAAGAATTGATTTGCCTTCAATATATCAGACATTTTATAACTCTCCTTTAGCATCAGTGTATTCAATGATGTTTAAAAGTATGTTACGCTAATACTTCCACTAATGGAGAAAATCGTCATTAAAATTAAAGTAGTGATTTAAGAGGATGAGACGCATTTTCACGGTCTCATCAAATGTTCACAGCTTCATCAGCATTCAGCTATATCAACCGCCAATCCAACTTAAAAAAAACAGTTTTCATTTTCCAAATATATATATTATATATAAATAAACATGCATAAATATACAATGAAAGACATATTAAGCATGCAATATCAACACGCATTTGGAATAGGGTTACTAAATAATTACTCGGATCAAAGTACTTAAATAAAAAGTAATTAAGTCATTTTCACCTGGGTTCGGTTCCGGTTTGTTTTAGGTTGGTCTGTTCGTTCTTCATTATTCAGAAAAATAAATAGCATAATTTCATAATATAAATGGTGAAAGTTGATTGCTATAAATAGGTGTAAATAGCATTCGCCTCCATGGCTATCAAATATATCCATTCGCATGCGTGAATATCATGTCACTCGCAACCCCAACTTTGTGAATTATAACATTGTGTTTTAGTTCATCAATAGCAAAAGGCTAGTGTTTTGTATTCATTCATATCAAATTTACTCTGAAGCTTTTAATTTTAATAATACTTCAGTATTATTGGGTCGGATATGGGTGTTAGTACGAGGGACAGGCGACTGACATTTTGATTAATAATTCTAATTCCATAGGGTTTGAGTATTTTTCTAATTCCAAGGGTTTGAGTATTTTGAAATTCAAGTTTCGAACAAATATACAATCTTATTTCTCTTCAGAAGTATTAATTTACGAATTTCTTATCAATTAAAAAAAGACAAATAAGTATATAAACAAAATTTGTCGGGTCTTCGGCTCTCTGTTCAAATCTGAAACCGTTTTGGCACACGGTTCCAGGCTCGAACTCGAACCGTCACACCCCATTTTACCAGTGTTGAATGGCCGTGTTAGTTGTCATCTAATCGCTGTTTTATTTGCCAGTTTCTCTCTTACAGATTAGGTGATGCCATAGGAATATAATAACGAATCTAGTAAAAATGTAAGTGATAAAAAAGACCCCGGTACTCCACGGAAGATTGTTTTGATTAAATATTAGCCACTATTTAATTTTCTCCCTTTTTGTACATTGAATATTCTGATGAATTTGATGATTTGAAGCTTTTTCATAATATATAGAGATAAAGTTTGCATGTTGCATTTCTTATATATAAATTTTAACAATAAGACACAACATATTTACTGCCTAATCATCTGTTCCACACATAAATTCGTGTCTACTTAATTCCTGAAAAGCCATACAATTCAACGCAGATTATATGAATTTGACTATTTCTTTGCTGTCAGGCATTCAATCAAGGCATGAAATAATGTATCTTTATATTGTGATTATTTTTTTTACAGTAAATGCATATTTTTGATTCCCGAAATCCCAATTTTTTGAGGGTTGAAGCGAAGTTAACAACATTATGTTCAATTTTAAATGGTTGATAGCTGTGGATCTCTGGTGCATTTTTGCAGAGGTTCGAAGGAACAGTTTTGATTATTTAGCCAATTAGAAAATTGTTGTTTAATCTCGTCTTTGATCATTAATTATTTTGTTTGCATTTTATATAATTGAAAATCTTATTCTTATACAAGCAAAATATATTGGCAAGTTAATGACTCGCCCAGTTCAAATGGTAATGTGCGAAAATCCTTATCTTCTCTTGAAAGTTATTAACCATCATTGTGTTATAGTTTTTCATCTTGGCATAACCGAGCCCTGGTAAATTTTCAGCATCGTATAAAGACAATGATTTAGCAAAAACATAAAAGATAAATTATATTTATTCGCCAATTCCCATAATTATTAAAGGGTGACATTTTTCCCTTAAAAAATGTTTATTTATATATTTGTCTTACTAAAATTTTTGTAATATCTAAATTATATGCATAATTTAATTTCTTTTCTCAAAAAGAAATATGCTTTATATAATCAAAAGTTAATTTGTACAATATTTTCTTATATTACTTTTCCTATTAATATTAATTGAAACGAGAGTGATATTATGCTCATAGAGCGTAAGTCTGCTATCTTTTCATTAGGTGAAATAAATCATATTTATTTATTAATTATAGACGAATTCTCTTGAATTCACAAATATAATCTTTCATTGTTGCCATAGGATTCTACCCTTATAAACACCCAAACATAATAAGGGCTCAACCAATGATGCTTTGCTCTTTGACGCAATAATTACGTCATATTTATATCGACAATGCCCGCCTTCTCAGGTCCCAACTCTATTGCAAATACGTTTTGATTGACGTGTGTTGTAACTGGCATAGAAGGTCAATGTGCATTTCGATAATTTAAGGCAGCCAATAAGAGCGAGGCATCATAGGGTTCAAGGGGCGCCTTTGCTTATTAGAATAATGTTATGTATTTGAAGTTTTACAGGGATGGCGTGAGATTCGACGTCGCTTAAATCCAAACAGTTATATTTTCACGTTTATGATCAACCTAATCAACTTTTTATTATTTTAACCAACCTATAAATAACTTCATGTTATGTGTTACATTATGGCATACTTTTAATGTTTGTTCATAGCTCCTAAGACAAAGTTATGGAGGTGACAAATTTAACAAACAAAAACGGACCAAGAATATAATCTGCTCCGTTTTCGTAAACAAAAAAGATAGCAGATAAGTATGTGTAGCAAAAGGCACAAAAACGTCAATATGGCTAAATTCAGACTTATATAAGCATTTTTTCATTCGTTAGGAATAGGCATACAACTTTTAGGCATACGACTTTTGAATGCCATGTCTCTTATTATCTTAAACAAGCCATCGTAGAGGGCAAAGCCCCCAACCGAAAGGAACTTTAACTTTCAAAATAAATTTTAATGACAAATATAAAACAAAATTGGTATCATTAAAAGTTTTATTAGGACAAATATAATACATAGTATACATGAATATATCAATACATATAAGATACAAGATAGTACACAATAAAACATTAGAATATTAAAATATATAATAAAAATCATTGTACACTAGCAATTAACAATGAATGGTCAGAAAAATATATAGGTTCAACACATAAACTTACATTTTTGAAATTTGAAAAAAAAAACAAATCTAATATGCCACCATTAATATGAGTGGGACAACGAACGCTTTGTATTAAACTATAAGAGTTTAAAAGATCCAACGAATTGTTCGAGCATTTAGATAAATCATAATTGAAATCACCTGGTATATTGATGTTTGCACATGAAAACTCATTCATTATTCTTGTACAGTGTGACAACAAATCATTCAAACAAGTCTTTAACTTGAACCAAGGAGTAGAAGGTGGTATATAAAGACTACAAACCAATACATTGTTTACAATACCTGCCACTAACTCTATAATATTTACATAATTCATAATATTAACAATAGGACTTTTGCTATAAATTAAAACACCGTGACATGACCTAGTAGCACAGTAATGCATCTCATTGATAATATGATCATTGTTATCAAAGGTGTATGTTTCATTAAGGCATATAATATCAGCATTTAATATACTAAATAAGGAGTTGATATCTCTAAAATGTGATTTTAATTATCTGATATTAATTTGAGCTACAACTAAACCACTATCAAAGTATGGAGTAAATATTTTTAACGGCATATCTGTTCTTAATCTTGTCATTTCTAACAAAGCCGATTGATTTACTTTTATTTTATCAACTAATTTAAGACCTTTACTGGATGTTACCCTTCTAAACATAGTATACATTTGACCAGGATTAGCACGAGCTTTGGAAGAGATATGTCCGATCATATTTTGATAAGTGCTACCTTGAGACTTATGTACAGTGATTGCCCAGGCTAATGCCCCAGGATATTGGGTGCGTTCAACCTGAATAGATTTAGCTTTTCCAGGCATGCAAAATGTTTCAGATATTGCATGAATTGGCACACAATCAGAGTATGTGGATTTCAATTTAGATTTTTGCCAATATTTGGCGAATCAAAAAGTACGAATATTGTACCAGATAAGGGATTGTTTGTGTCTAAATGAATATGTTTAATTGTACCTAAAGCCCCATTGACTAGATAATCCTCTATATCTGTATTCTTAGTGTGCATATATCGTGCACCCACAGCGAAATTTAACACAGTTCTTAGTCCACCAGTTTCATGAGGATTAGTACTATTTATAGTAATTGTAGATAAGCCGATGTTGTTATCTCGTGATACATCTCTTGCAACGATTGTAAATGTTTTGGTTCTCAAACTTGAGAGCATATTTTCGTTATAAAAATCCACCTCGGCATTTGTCAAAATTAAACACATACAATCACCTGATAACTCATCATTATTTACAAGATTTTTAAGAAAAGAAATGTCATCCTTTTTGTGATCACCTTTTCTTACTCGTGATAACAATTCAGCAAAATAAGGATCACCTTGTTGACGAACAATGGCTTTTAATTCATATAGTTGAAATAGTGATTGCCACGATGATATACCTAAAGCTTCAAGAATATATTTTGAAGACGAAGGTTGGAAAACTGGTCTGTCGCCTACATGATTTAATTGTAAAAGATCGCCTACAGCTAATATAGATAAACCACCAAACGGTAAATCTTTTTCGGTTATATCCCTCAGAGTCATATCTAAATTTGATAGAGTCTGTCCACCTACCATTGATATCTCATCTATTATTACTATTTTCAATCTCAAATATTTAGACCTTAAAGTATTAAGGGTACTTTGAGAAAATTTATGGTATATGTTTGAATCGTGTCTTTTGTTATACGTAAACTAAAAGCACTATGTAATGTTGTACCGCCGATATTAACAGCTGCCTTTCCAGTTGAAGCAGTCAGAATAACTGTGGGTAATTCAGGATTAC
>LQRL01163832.1:2254-18597 GCA_001703475.1 Hydroides elegans
TTATCAGGTCAATATTTCTACTTTAAAAGGTCATTCATGAAAGTCAGAAATTTACTATATATGGTAATAAAATAAGTAAGCGTCAGTGGTGTAGCGGTTAGCATTGTTGCCTTCCAAGCAATAGATCCGGGTTCGACTCCCGGCTGACGCAGGTTACTTTTTTAAATTAACACATAATTAGAATATTATTTTAATACGATACATGAAACGCATTTGTTCCTATCAATATATTTTCGTTTTCACTTTGAGTCTATTACATGCAATGTAAAAGTTGCATGACTCTAAGAGAACCAACACTTTTTTATCCGACGTCACAATGACGTTAAAAAACGGCAGAATAATATTACTTCAACGTCACGAGACTTAAACTGGGACCATCGGTGCATGATCTTTTGCTGATTGCGAAAGTATTGCTGTGACGTTTAAACGATACTTTATTTGTAGCAAATTATAAAACATGCATCATTTTCCCTTTGTATTGAACCAATCTCATGGAAATACGTTTATTGGTGTGAGCGATAATGTAAGATTCATTGGATAACATTATTTTTTAGGATTACCGCTGGCTTAAGAAGTCTTCTAGCTATTTTATATGTCGTCATTTTACTTTTTAATTTCTACTTCATTAAATATTTTAATGGCCGGAGATTGTTTTTGTTTGATGTATAGCTTGATATTATCAGGTCGCATCAATATTCAAAACGAGCCCTAAAAAATAAAATCGCCATTTATTCCTTTCACTAGCTATCCATCGTATATAAGCAAGCGTCAGTGGTGTAGCGGTTAGCATTGTTGCCTTCCAAGCAATAGATCCGGGTTCGACTCCCGGCTGACGCAGGGTTTATTTTTCGGAAACAAAATTAAACATTGTACTTGTTCCGGTAAAACTGCTTTGCTTGGTGTTATGACTCCAACGATTGCGCCCGCGTTATATAATCCGCACATGATTCCGTTTATCCAATCCCGAATGTGTCCACAAAAACTGCAACAAAATAGACTCCATTAAATGTAATAGTAAAACTGAGAAAGACTTTTTTTCGATTACAAAAAAAAAAACGACCAAACATCAACAAAAACATAAAAAATGTATTACCGCGATACTTGAAATCGACAAAATCAATTGACTAGCAGCAGCTTCTTTTTAGGGAAGCCGTTTCTGGCTTCTTGAGGCTTCCCCCTATATTAGCAATATCCGGCTGGCCTGGAGGCCTCTGCTAATGTGGGCCTTCCGTTTAGTGTCGGGCTTCTTCGGATGCTGTGTCTGAGCTAATGATGTTTATTTTAAAGAGGTTGTATGGAATGCACCCACTCGGCAAGGGTCGTCCAAAGCACGTCTTTTTCGGACGTGACGTCTTGAGGACGACCTTATTTGGGCCCATATGTAAGTTTTCCGGACGTCCTTTTACGTCCCGGCGTCCGTAGAACGTCATTCGTACGTCCGATTCGGACGCGACGTCGAGAGGACGTCTTTTCTACGTCCGCGACGAATAAAGACGTCCGGAAAACTTACGCATGGGCCCAAATTAGGTCGTCCTCTCGACGTCAGATGACGTCTTGCCGTGTGGGCAGGGTTAGTTTATGGGTTGATGATGGAGTCTATTCTTGTTTGGTTGAAAAGATATTTGTTGAGTAAGCTGATCTTTGTACATGTATATTCATATTCAATTTTCGAAATATGTGTAGCTTTTTTGTTAGAAAGAAATATAGATATGATGATAATACCGAATGCGTTGCACATCCCTTTAAAATAATGTTGCCCACATACTCGTCTATCTTCGAAAATAAAATATCAATTTAAATCGGCTCAATTTTTCCAACATAAACATATTCTTTTATTTCAAATAAAACAAAAAATGATAGGGTATCCAACTAATAGCATAAATTAATATTAATTAAGCTGATACAGCTGTTGATGAAACGAAACTGACATTCCAATCCCCATAGCAACCATTGCGCTACAACTACGGCAACACCCATTGATCGTTTCCATAAAAGATAAGCCATTCTTAAAATATTAACATATGTAATTAATTGGTACCATAAGTATTCGAAGTAGAATGAATGACAAAACATCTTTATCAACATATCTTTTAACAAAAATGATGACTGTTGTTTTCTATCTTTCCTTTTTATTATTGGGAATATATTCTAAAAGAATTCATTTTTTATGCATCAAAAGCGTTTGTCACTTTGTGGTACATATAAATGCATTTTCTTTGAATCACATTCTTCTTGAAAAAAAACCTCATGATGTGCTCCTTCCAAAAAGCTGACCCCACCCACTCTTAGCAAGCCCCTACCCATGTTCTCACCCATCATTTTCTCAATGCCAAACACCATAACCCTAACACCAGTCCCATCTCATAGACCCTACAATATTTAATGAAGCATTTTGGTGTTTTTCGAAATTGAAGTATAAACACACTCAAGGAGCGAGCAAACAGATGCACGAGCAACTCGAAGGGTTGGGAGGAGGGTAGGAAGGTAGGGGAGTGGGAAGGGAGTGGGAGGGGCGGCTTAAGGGGCTCCGTATAAAGGGTTCGGAACACCTTATATTTTGCAGAAATCGTCGAAGCATCATGCATAAAATGAAACCCTTGTTTTTTCCTCATACTGAGCCTTTGTTTCAGAGATGATTCATTATAAAAAAAAATAGTTTACGCTAGGATTGATCTACCACACAGCGGCGAGTTTCGACTTAAGATATATCCAAAGTTTAAAAGTGAATTACCTGAAAATATAGGCAAAAATATATATTAAATGGTTATCACATTAGGTTTTAAATTATTATATCAATAGTTCTCCGAACATTCGCGCAACGCAAAAGCAGTTAGTTTGCCATGACGTAACCAAAACGCTATTCATACGATATGCCTCGAACAATGCTTGAAAAGTCATAAAGCTTTTCTTCCAAGGGAGAATGAGTTGCTTAGGTGTATGTGGAGAGAGACCATCTATTATTCCAGTGCAATTTTTCTACATATATTTTCATTGTTTCACCTCCATGTTTCTCCCCATTGTTTAATCCATTGTTTCCATTGTTTTACCTATTGTCTCATTCAGCATATCACCTTAAGCACTTGGTCTTACATGAACCCTCTCCCAGAAGTGGAATCAACTTCTGTCGTCGATCGCCATCTGTTTGCACTGCTGTTGAGAAGGAGAACTAAGGGAGTGAGGGACCACGGTCGACTCTCTGGCGTGCCTCGATTTCATGCATGATTGACGCCGATGACATGGCGATTTTAAGCTGTATTTACGTGGCATAAGGGCGGCGGCGTTGAACATGTAGAGTTTTGTAAGAATATTGATGTTTCGAAAACTAATAAAAACATAGATTATACTTTGAAGTTACAATTGTTAGATGCGAGAGTAAAACAACTTTAACATAGTCATGTTATTCATATAAATAGCAGGTTTACCGTTCAGTTTCCATAAGCTTTGTTAGCACGGCGTTCAGGAATATTGAGTCGACCAATCTAATTTCTAATCTATTTTTTCTATGACAGTATACATGTTAATTAAATAACGCTTGTTACATTGTGAATGTAAAACTCTTTTTATGACAAAAGGCACAAACGCTTCATCTCGTTTTATTTCGAACGTAGGATTTCTATATATATAAAATGGTATACGCCCAAAAAGTCACTTTTGGCGACTTTATGGCAGGAAACTTTTTGTCCGGAGACTTTTTGACCCGGATTCATATAAACTATATGCATAGCAAAAATTATTCCCACATGTCAGGCAAAAATAAAAGAATAACAAGTGTTTTTCAACTGCGCTTTAAACACACACTAAACCATTAAAACCGTCCATACAAAAGGACACACAACTGGGAGTCCCTACTACCCCATGTGCTGACAAGAATATAATCTATTGCTACAATTGACAAAAAATATGCTTATAACTGTATCAATGAACAGCCAGCCTCTTGTACATTCTATACACCCATGTGTGTTTTGTCATTGTAAGAGGGTTGATGCTATTCAACTGTAATTTCGAGTGTTTAAGTTAACCGTATTGCGGTGTAATTTATTGGAAAATCAAACAAGAACCCACTTTGTACAAGGTACATGGTTTGGGTGAATAGGTAGGGAACCTTGAAAATATTATACATTGAATGTTGAGAAGTGCATTAAAAAACAGTGTCTGATTCCATACAGTGTTGAACAATGCCTGAATGCGATTATCGGGGTCATGTGATACAGTTTTGACCTGCAGTGTGGTTTTAGTTTTAACCCCTGCCTCCAATGCCTTGCACTGTTTTGCTTTGGTTTATTGAGTACTGTAAAATGAGCTATTTAATGATAAATGTAAATGATTTTCTAACAAATGCATAACCTATGGAATAAATATTGTAACATTTTTTTTTATTGTTCGAATGTAGTAACCGATGATTTTTTAATAATATATTACATTTTATAATTAGCATCTTAAACGTGTGTGCAATAGATGGCATAGTAGAAATAAGTCGCATGTATCGATGTTTCACATACAATTAATTTGGAATTAACCAATCTTATATTAAAACAATTTTATATTTTATTCGGGAATACATGTATATTGGTACATGTATGTGTAAAAGCAGATACTATGAAAAAAGGCATTGGTAACAACTTTTATGAATAAGTGGTTGACAATTTATAACGCCAAAGGAGAAACTAGATTTTATTCAATAGTATAAGAAACCAACTCAAGAATACAATAATTAATTAATTCATAATGAATTTTTCAGAAACAAACTATCAATAATGATTATAAATAAACATCCAGTCGATGCATTTGATTTTAAGCATATACATGTATATTATTACAGTAACTCAATTCGTCACTTCGTTTGATGTGGACATCACATATAAATCCATAGTTTTAATAACCTCCATACTGATTATAATTTCATAAGAAAACAAATCAGGAATGCATTTCAGAAACAAACTACATGTATAGAAAATCATCATTAATAATGATATACATGCAGTCTATGCATTTGCTATTGTTGCACATACATGTATGTAAAAATAAATCGATTCGTTACTTAGTTTGATGTGGACATCACATAGAATACCATAGTTGATATTTACAAATTATCCTACCGGTTCTGATACAAAATACGTAGTCTATATTAGGAAATAAATATAATATACATTCTACCACATAAGTAAAACGCAATTTGAACATGCTGTTAGCGAAATCAAATCAAAAGAACATCTTAAATAAAACAATATTTTAACTTTACCTTACCAATATTGTAGTTAAGATTGATTAAAATCATATGCATGACTCTTAACCACATTTGAATTTAATACAAAGGTATCTCAGCTGCTTAAAGAGCTTATGTATGTTCATTTAGTGCAAATATCATATCTTAACCTTAACCTTATCCTTAAACTCAATGTAAAAGGGTGGGCAAACGCGTAAGTGTAAGACAAAGGTTGAAGCCGAAAATGTGGGTCCTGGACCTAACAAAATATTCCGTCTTCAGTTGATTGAAAACAGTTCTGATAAAATGTGTTTCAGTATGTCTGGGTCAAATGTTGCTTATAATATTTCTATCGAACTAAATAGCTTTGAACTCCCTTCAATAGTTATTTAAGATGAATTAAAATTTCAGTATCAGTAATATCAGTAAGAAAAAAGTCATGGGATATATATTTTATTCTTATTCAAACAGGGAAATGAACATATTTAGCTTGACAATATGGATCTATTGAGCTATTTATATGACCATTTAAAGATTTCTTAAGACAAACAAACCTCAATTAATACGCATTGAACATTTTGTTTGTTGATACAAAAATCCTTTGAATGAAACAAACATTAAGTTATCTAATTACAATCTTAAATAAACTAAACGTTCTCATATAACCCTGTACATAACACTGTATAACCAGTCAAATATCTTTTGATGAAACGGTTTCAAATTATCCTGATAACATGTAATCTAATCTTTAATTTAACCCCATATGACTTCATTTTGATGATGTTATTAATATATACATGAACGTTGAAGGTGAATAAAATGTCCTAGATGATATAAGAATGTTATTATATGGATTGTGTATGTAATATAGATAGCATAATGTATACATTTTCTACGCACCATAAACGCCTCTAAACGTTCATGACGTTCGTAGGTACAACGTGAATCCCGGTTAAAATGTCCATGGATATAAAGTCTCCGGACAAAAAGTCACGGAATCGGGCGACGTAGGACGTTAGGTCTCCGACCATAAGGTCCCTGGCCTTAAAGTCTCCGGATACTTCGTTGAACGTTTATTACTAAACGGGAGGATCATTGAACGAAGGCTCCCGGTGGTCCATGTTGTGCGAATCATTAATATTTATTTTATGTGTAGTATATTCAAGTAATAGCAATAATATATTATAATCTAAACTATTGCTTTCTTGTGAAGCATTTCAAAGTACAACCATTGATATCATATCATTACTTCACATACATAATTATTGAAAATCATAATGCGTCAAATGCTATCTTGTTGACATAAAACGTATTTAAGAAAGTATATTAATACCTATTGATGTTTTTGGTGTTCTACTGAAATATAGGTTGATCTAATATTTATCAAATTAGGATCTATGATTCAATATTTGATATTCACTATTTATATTTCGTTGTCAATGGTTTCATGGTATATAAAACATGAATCGACGACGAATAACATTCTAATGGCAAATTATTTTACACTGTAGATCACTCAGAAGATTTTAATTTTGAATCGATGAACATCATATTACTAAGTACCAAACATATTGATTGATGCGGATTTATCAAAAAATTTTAATCAGATTCTCCAATTGACTGGTTTATATTTCAATCACTACAGGTAAAACTCGACATTTTTTAATGATTCTTTAATCTGCAAACGATATTATGTATGTGCATAAATTTATATTTAAAATTAAACTAAATTTTCAATAAAGTCTTACTTTGCCATAATTTACCCAAGAACGTTTGTAACTTGATTGATATACACGCATTTCTAGATGACACAAATAATCCATACAGACTTGAACTTAACCTCAAATATACAGTGGCGCGCACACCCAACTTCTCGAGACAAACGCTAAACGCTAAACGTTAAACGCACAAACGCTAAACGCTAAACCCTTAAACGCTAAACGTTACACGCTAAACGCTAAACGTTAAACGCTAAACGCTAAACCATAGCACCCACATGTGTGAAGGGTATATAAGGACATCATTATGAGTGCTTATCTTAATTTCTTATATGCCCTTTCATCAAACGCTAAACGCTAAACGTTAAACGCTAAACGCTAAACGTTAAACGCTAAACGTTACACGCTATTTTCTGATCTTGCAAACCCTTAAACGTTAAACGCTAAACGCTAAACGTTAGAGAAATCGAGAAGTTAAACCTGCGCGCCACTGTACTTTCACTCAGTAAATTAATGCTTAGATTAAGTTTTTAAAAAATGTTTTTTTTTTTTTTTTTAAAAAAGCTTAGGGAAAACATATGAACTCAGGATGAGATATGTATAAGTTATTGAATAGCCAGAGTGTGGTATGGAAAATACAAGAGCGTCGAGTAGTCGAGACGTTCTTGTATGTTCCAGACCGTTCGAGGGTCTACATATGTATTTGTTAACTGGCTTATTTGATTAGTCATTAGAAATTGAAATGCTCTTCCCCTTTAATCACTTTGCCTGTATTGGAAATAAATAGCAACCTCCGGAATTCACTCTACTATTCGCGAATCACAGGCTTATTAAGTTAACACTTTGTGGTTGAATATCAACTCATTTAGAATCTACTTTTGATTAAATATGACACTCTAATTTCTATATATTGTTATCAAATTGTATTTTACTTTGCCTTTCATACTGACCACTAATTGCAGATATATAATTCAAGCGTCTAGACCACTTTGTGTGATATATATTTCATTCAAATTACTAAAATATCATAAAATTATAATAAGTCAGTGGATAAGCCTAATAAAAGGGTCTTTCCGAACCCATTTTGTCTCGATTAAACCTTTAATGTAGAATTTACTTATTTCATTTAATTATTTGTGTGTTTGTTTGCAGTGAAAAAGGTCAGCCATGCTGATCCTCTTCCTGGCCTTGTTATCTTCCTACGAGGGCAACACGTATGCCCAAAATACATCGACACAGACCTGCCAAATGTACGACACACAGTGCCTCATGGACGTTATAGCCTTTAGCGAATCCCGCATAATAAACGAACTCAGCGACAAACTGGACGCGGTTGCTCGTTCGCGTGTAAGTTGTGTCAGTTCCAATGATCTATCGAACTGTCCGGTGAATGAAGATGCAACTAGACCCCCGCGTGACTGTTGGGACTGGTTTCAAGCTGGGAGTACATTAGATGGTATATATACAATCTATCCGGAAGATTTCGAACCGTTTGATGTCTTTTGTGATATGACTGAAGGAGGCGGCGGCTGGACTATGTTCCAACGTCGCCTCAATGGCCTGATCGATTTTAATCGAACATGGAACGAATACCGCGATGGCTTTGGTGATCTTCATGGTGAACACTGGCTCGGAAACAAATATATCCACGCTTTGACTCGTAGCTTTCGGCAAGAAATGCGTGTGGATGTTGGGGACTGGGAAGATGACCAGAGGTACCAGCGATATAGTGAGTTCTATGTGAAATCCGAAGAAGACATGTTTCGACTGTATCTTACTGGGCCAACTGGAAGTGCAGGGGACGCCATGCAAAACGCACATAATGACCGTTTCTCTACGTTTGATATGGAGAACGACGCGGACAGATATGAACATTGTGCGCTGAGGTATGGATCGGGATATTGGTTTCAAGGGTGCAATGACCGGTACTTTGCGAATTTGAACGGCCAATACTCTCCCTCCGGATCTGTAGAGCATGAAAGATTCGGAGTAATTTGGGGGCATTGGCATGGGTTTTCGTACAGTCTTAAGACCACGGAAATGAAAATGAGACCCAAACCTATCCAGTGAACTGAACTCGTTTACGGCGTATCGGGTGAAATGTTAAACTTTTTTTATCAAAATGTGTTACCAAAACGTTGACAGTAATATTTGTATATTTATACGATGTTTATGTTATAAAAAGTTGACAGTGTTATGTCCGGTTATCAATCGGATTTAACACAAGACATGGATAAGCGATCGCTTATTATTTTATAAAGCATCAACGCAAGACATGGTGTGTATATTGTGTGCAGATATAGTACATCATTTGTTCATATCGAAGTTAACAAAGACAATATTTGATTTGAAATGTTTTCGCTTTGTTTTGAATAAGTTTGTTGTGAATATTGTATAATTGGTTTATATGCGTTAAAATTTACTTCGGTGTTGGTTCCTTGTATTATTTTTATTTTTCATAAACAAATAATATAAATGTTTATAGATATAGTCTACCTGTATTTACATGTACAGGTATGTTTCATGTTGCTTCTAAGCTTCTTAATTCTCCCATCCACAAATAACGTATAGATTCGTATTTACATGATAGAAAAAAGCTTATCACAACTATGAAGATGTAAGAATAAGCATGGTTTTCAAGCATTTCGTCCACCATTTGCTAAAAGAACGAGAACAACATAGAAAACTATTTTATTATTTTAAAGAAAAATGAACGAAGTTGTTAATTTGCCTGCACGTGCACATATTTAACTGCACACGAGGGAACTATTTGAGTTTTAAAAGCAATTGCTTTTCCGCCCTCTTCTATACCTATAATGACAATCGCAATAGTGTCCCAAAATGGATGGCTCACTGTGATATAGTGATTGTCCGATATTCGTCGTGCAAATGAAATTAAAATGTATGCTTTAAATGAACGATCAAACGTGAGAAAAGTGGGTTGGGCTGCTATGGGGAATGGTATAGAAAAGGAGATGGCGTTAATGGTCGAAGCATGCTGTGATTAATTTCATCATATAAAAATAAAGGAGGGTAAAGTTTTTGTTGCAGTATTTAGCTTATACGATAAATACCATATGATATAAAGAATAAATTACGATTCATGTTTAAAATGGTTCAAAAGCAGAACCTTGTGACGAGCGTATTTTATCAAAATATCATTTTTAGAATATGCATTTCCAACATATAATTCTTAAGTTGTCTCAGGACATTAAAAGCCACAATTGCTCTCAAATGGTTTTAATCGAGGTTTTAAATAATTTTTGTCTTGTGCTTATTATAGTATATTGTTTTTTAGTTTTTTTTATACAATATATTATGGAACATACTATTATTGTATGCATATTTTTTATAAAAGTTGGAATTTAATTAGAATTCCAATCTAATGGCTTCAGTGATTTGTTCCAGGAAAATAAGTGTTCCTGATTCACGGTGTTTTATTTAATGCATTCCTGATATTTTCTTCAGTAATATCTCTTTATATACATATCAGCAATTCCAGCGTTACCCACGTTACATTTCTAGCTGCTTTCGCATGTTCCGAGAGGCCTAGTGAGCATAATTTATACAGTTCGCCCATAATTCTTGTGTTTCTGACAAGGGGAGAGGGTAATCTTTATAATCTAACAAACAAAAATAAATTCATTCCATACATAAAGACATGAGAAAGGGTAACATCTTCGTTACCCACGTTACACAACATGGACATGGGATTTTCGCATGTAAAAGCATAGCGTTAGCATTGCTCAACTTCAAGCTACAATTCTTAAATGTTATATCATACTCTAACCTCAATATCTCTGCTATGTTTGGGGCTAAGAATATTAACTCTACCCTTACTTATATCTTAGAGACAAGTCAAAATGATAAACAGTCGTCGTTACCCACGTTACCGTTACCCACGTTACAAGCTATTCGATGTAACTGTGCCGATTAGTAATCCTTCTAAAACCAAAAAATTGGATTTTATACGTTATTGACCAATGAATAGACGTCAACAAATGTATATTCAAACCATTTATTGCAAGAAATAGAATAACATATTATACACTAAATGTAATCTTGATCATAAATAATGGTTTGATAAGACATGGCTGTCTATTATTCGTTCAGTGTTCCATAAGGAAACCTATAATCAAGTAATAAACTATTCTAACTTCAATATGCAACCCTTAAATAACTATATTCAGCTATAATTCTAAAGTATTATTGAAAGAGAGTTAACTATTCTAGAATTTGGAAAATATGAGGGTTGTGCTCTATGTTCGGGAATTTGAGTTGGAACTCTTATATTCTAAATTGTCTTTTTAAACAATACATATACTTTCAAATTAAAGAAAACATCTATGTCAATCAAAATAGAGTTTTAATTTAGCCCGATCCTTTGCCTTTTGTACATAAAACTAATTATTATATTTGCTATATTTTACCTTTTATAACACACAAACAATTGATGGGACCGATAGTAATATTAATTGGAAACTGTAAATAATCGAGTGTTTTAAGTCAAAATCACTCAATTATGTTCAAAAACTACCTGCAAGTAAGAAGAAGAATCGCTATCTAAGATTTATCAAACTTTTGTAATAGCCAAATTTATTTTTTGTATTATGTAACGTGGTTAACGACGATTTTTATCAATAAAACCATATTAAAATCAGAATATCGGCGGTCTATGAGGATATCAACTCGTGAACTGTATTAAAAAAAACAGTAAACATTAAGATATTTAACTATTATGTTTCGCAATTTATTTGAATCGTTGACAAATGTAATTATTCTAGCAAGTAAACTGGCACTCCTGGCATAGCTAGACTACGTTTTTGATGATTACCTATGTTTTTCATTTTTTTTCCGTTACCCACTTTACAATATTCTTAGCAAAATTACTCAAAAATATTCATCATGCACGTTTGATTTGTATATCAAATTATTCAGCGTGTCATTGTGAGCTTCTTATATATCTAACAGTTTGTTAGTCCCATGCATTTCGGAGAAAAGTTAATATATTTGTAATTTCGTTACCCACGTTACATACTATTTGACACCTTAGGTACAGGCACATTTTTTTAACAACCTGAGGCCCATATGTTTTTATTCATTTTTGCTATAACTTACTATCAATATAAGGAAACGTCAAGGGTGAAACGGTGTTAATACCATATATCATTTTGAAGATATCCAACCATTGGTACAGCTACCCAAAACGTAGCTTCAAAAACATTATTTGTGTACTTTCCCTCAATAGGCGATAAATTTCCATTCGATGAACAGTGTTTTTCTTAAGACATCTAAACAACTGCAACGACACTCCTTCACAAAAACGTCAACAAAAATAATGAAATAAGAAATGCACATGTTTGGAAGCAACACAAAATAATAAAATAAAAATGCATATTTCCAAGCATACGGGTTGTGTCAGCAAAATCGAGTGATTTATCATAGTGATGTCAGACCCGAATGTCATTTGACGCTTTTCAAAGATGAAACGTTATCTATGACTTCAAAAAGGCACTAAAGAGAATCTAATTGCAACAAATAGATATCGTAGTGTAACCTCTAATTAATTTACTCTGACACTGAATGGAACACACACACAGTCTGCATAAGATTGTTCTTTTGCATGGTTTGAAAAAAAATGGTTTATGGTATGTCAGCAATGTCATTCAATTGTTTGTTTATATAAGATGAATATTATATACAATGTTTTGGTTGTACCCCGTTTATATGAAATATATGCATTTCTTCGCACTTGTCTAATATACATTGTGCATTAGCATTTTACTGCATACATAGGATAGATAGTTTTTGAACTGTGAAGTCTCACTTTGCTCATAAACGAACACTTTAAAACTTATTCAACTGATTATGTGTGACTCCAAATTTTCACCGAATAAGTCTTCTATATTCGTATAGTCCTATATTCCTGCAGGAAATTTGAACGGTCTGAATATGCATGCTTATGAATTTATAGTTAAGATATTTATCAGATAAACTAGTAAATTGAAACTCTAGGCAGAGGGATGCCTTGCGTCGACCCTAGCATTTACTCGTTTGATGTGAGCTCAGACCTCGTAAGCAATTCCAACTTATTTTGACAAAGACGCAAGATAACACGATTGTTTTGGGACTTTTGCCCCATCATCTTCCTTTTATTTTGACGACCGTCCTTTTGTCGCATCGAGGAACCTCTATCATTATGGTTATGCAATAAACATTTAGGCCTTACAACGCAAAGCCCGCGTTCCAATAATTGTACGTTCCTTTATGTGGGGCTTTGTTTTGGAAATTGCTGAAAGTGGGACGTTTAAGGGTTGTGATGGGGCTTCCTACACATTTATATTTAGCTTATGCTTATTTTGGCTTTAGATTTTTTATCAGAATATGCTTATATGCGTGCAGCCACATTTCATTTTTTACGACTTTTTTGTTACCCTCTTTTGCGAAGTTTATATCTATAAGTGCATGTAGACGTGGAAATCAGTTTTTGAGTCAGAATCAGTTTTTGGGTCACTCGCTATTTTCACTAGGAAAAAACTTGAAATATACTTTTTTAACGTAACAAATGAAAGCACGAACATACTGTGGTGTTAATTTGTTTGTGTTTGTAAAACAATGTATATAAATGTTGTTTCTGTGACAAATAGTAAGTGACCCAAAAACTGGTTTGGGGTGACTCAAAAACTGATTAGCAGGTCTACTTGTACATGTATATGTCAAAGATTACCCATATATCATGATATATATTGTAAAGTATAGGTTGCAAGCTATATGTGCAATAGAATTCCAAACTAACGAGTTAGTCGGGTAAACCAGGCTCAAGAAAAATGTATCTTCCTTCTCAAAAACACTACTTCAAATTCTTGGTTTTGAGCTGAAGCAAAATCTACACGAAAACGGTATTGAATTTATACAAACTTGTTATGAATAGTAAAAAATGGTGTCTAGTGTTTTTGTTCAAATGTCATGCAATGCGCTTTGTATTCCATTGATTCATTTTCAAGATTCTCAAGAAGTAGGGACAAGTTTATTAAAATTCTGAAAAACATATCATATTGCATGCGTTTGAAGCAGTATTTCAGCGCCCCCATGAAACGCATAGTTCTCAACGCCAAAAACTTGCACCTACCGCTTTTGCCCTTCGTTAAAGGCTTCTTGACAATAATACGACCGTTTGATTGGCCAGGAAAGCTGTGACGTATTTAGCATAAAGCCCTTATGACGAGAATGGGTTAGATTGTCGACGAATGACAAAGAAGATATCAAATTGGCTCCCTCATTTTCTCGGTTTCTTTCATTTATTTTTGTATCATAGCTTTGTAAGACCTTTATTTTAGTTTAATCCAGCGGAAAACAAGTCAATTTTGTTTACACGTTTTACTTCCTATTGATGTTTATAATTCATAAAAAAAAAATAAAGATCTGCGAAATACAGTAATAAAAACCCGAACTACCCAATAATCTTGGGGGCGGCGTGAGATATCAGAATATGCTAATACGGTGCATCACATTGACAGTATCATGACAGCCAGGCGCTGACAGAATCCAATGAGTTATATGGCTTTCCACATTTCTGTCTCGAGGCGCTAATTTACGGATATGTATCGCTTCATTAAGCATTGCTTAGCTCGGCGGAATTAAGCGGAAGAATAAGAAACCACCATAATAAAAACACTGATAATACAAAAGAGCCAGAGGGCTGCAGCAACTAGGGCCTGAAGAGAGTTTACTGTGTCTCATATTTTGTGTTTGGGTTATATCGGAGGAGTCAGCGAAGGGAAATTAGGACCCTTCTTATGCTTGAGATACATTCGGTCGCAGCAAAGTGTTTAATGAGGCGGACTCTGGCGACAGAGACTTGGCTTTGTACGGCGGCATCGCAGCGTAAGTAAAATGTTCTTTCAATCGTGTAATATTGCATTAGGCTATGCTTCAATTGTGTATATCTTAGATACCCATCGTTCGGGTTTCGTATTTTGTATATTTGGTAGCAACCAAGCGAAAAATTGTGATGTAGTTCATTATCCGTTTGAGTAGACCCTCCAGGGCAAATGCCAATATCATGTATATTTAAGTCGATGCTCTGGCTTAAGAGATGCCACATATATTTTGCTGCGTCAAATTGGTCTCGTTCGATTATTTTAAATGTTGCTATGGCAAAAACGTTCCAGCTTTGTTTCAGCATTTTATGAATATTTATTTAATATAACTAAGTCGAGATAAGTTCTGTTTTTATCAAACGGTTACATCTATACATATGTAAAAGTTTGGTTCGCATCTTAGAAGAGTTCAGTTATTCGAATTGAAAAAAACCAATGGTCGGATAACATTAGTTAGAAAAATATCTTATTTTTCACTGTATATGTAATATAATATCGTTCGAATCACAAGGATACATAATTGATATTCTCACGTTTTGTGTGAAAAAAAGACGCAAAAACGAAGTATCACTGCGACGCATTGATGAGTACAACTTAAGCCATACAACTCTATAATAAATCTAAACTAAAAAGCAAAATTGCGCAAAAATTGTATTCGTATATATCAATGTATTCATGTGACATCATCACAAAACCATAATCCTGTAATTAATGATGAGTTCACGATATCGTTTAGCAAAATACACTAAGCATCATTAATTTAGGGTTTTCACCAACTGAGCTGATATTGTGTAATAGTCATTATGAATGAAAATATTTGTTTGCGCACAATTGTCCATAAAATGCTGCGGTATTCGGATATAAAACAGGTAATTATTCAAATCATCAAAATCATTTGTGGCTATAACGAAATGCAATGCCTTTGTAATATTCAAACAAACATATTTATTCGTTTTCAAAGGTTCAGTTACATTGCAAGAGGATTTTCTAATAAACCATTTTCTGAAACAAAAATCCATTGATAGCACGGTAGTGGTTCCAATATCGGGTGTTCATATTCATGTTTACAGCAAAATGTTTTTAGAAAGTAGTTTCTGCTTTTAATAATCTTGTAGATCATATGAATTTTTCCCATGCGTGATAGAGTATTGGTTTATCGTTTATTTTTAAAGAAATTAAAAACGCTATAGATATTTCTCTTTTAACACTATTATAAATTTGTTGATATTTAGATACGTTTTTATAAAATGTTGTTTAATCATACTTACATGAAACAAATCAGATGATACAGACTGATTGGCTGATGATTTTTCAAGATTAATATCGCTTAGTATCGGCACACCAACTTTGATTTAACACGAATATTAAGCTATAATAGGACCAAAGTAAGAATGACCAGCACACCGTTGTTTGGGCCAATGTGACCAACAATGAAATGAGAACGATTATTTAAAAAGAATATATATTTGTTTTATTTTTCAAAATATTTATATTATATTATTTTCAATTCTTGTTTTCTTAATTATTTACAGAATAATTCGC
>LQRL01163835.1:4406-15611 GCA_001703475.1 Hydroides elegans
CGGTTCCCTGCAGTAGTTGGTTAGTGAGCTGCACGACTATCTGGGTCTCGCTTTATTACATGTACCATTATATTGCATCGTTCTGTATGTTTCTCTGTGATAGGTGCACGAAGAACTGCCTACTCAAGGCCCTGACCCAGCTTCCCTGCAGCAGCTTAGAAGTGAACTGCACGAACATCTCAGTCTCGCGTTATTACGTGTACCGGTATATTGACTTGTTCTGTATATTTTCCTGTGATAGGTTCACGAAGAACTGCCGACCCAGGGCCCTGACCCCGCCTCCCTGCAGCAGCTTGTAAGTGAGCTGCACGAACATCTCGGTCTCGCGTTATTACATGTACCGGTATATTGACTTGTTAGCCACGGCTTGCTTTGCAAGACGTGGATTGTACCACCACTTGGTGTTATTGATTTAGTTATATATATATATATATTTATCTGTTTAGTTCGTTAACTTTTCGGGAAAAACGCTACTCCTCCTACAGTTCTGAACCGATTTGAATGCGGATTTTTTTGAACATGTTCCTTAGGGCCTTGTGCATTCCAGTTGTGCTTATGTAAGCAATTGTGCTTATATAAGCGCTTATAAAAAATAAAAACATATTCTGAGCCACTTTTTTATGCGACTGTCGTCCTGTTAGGGTGAGCGATAATACAGGTTCCTAGAAGTTTGTTTACTTTACGTGATTCTGCGGCTGTTGCATTTATGGGTATAACGCGAATTATTACGTCATAGTCAAAGGGACTAATGCAGCAGTAGAGTTGTATAATCAGTCGAATTTAAATTAGCATTTCCGGGATGTTTGACTTGTGTTTGCTCCTTGTATGGCTCGAAACTAAACTAAAATTCTTTATTTGAACATAATGGAATTAGAGGTAATATTTTATTTATTTCTTTTGACTATCTCCGCTTATTATTACGTCATAATCAAAGTAACTACTGCACAGTTTTATACATATATATATTTTTTAAACAGTTGAATTCTAATTAGCATTTCCAGGATGTTTGACATGTGCTAGCTTCATTGCTTTGTCTTTCATGTATTGCCTTAACAAATATCTCAATGAAATAGCGTTGACTGACATGATATGTAGAGACACCAGTTAGATTGAAAATAAAACCATTTTCGGGGTGGGTGATATTCACTGCTGCATTATTTGAGTTTCACATACTATTTTTCCTCGCGTTTCGGAGATTTGAATGCGCAAGTGTTTAATTGTGTAATATTACACAGACCATGCGATTGTTTGCAAAAATCTATATTTTATGGTTAGCAAATGGTGGATTTTATCGAAGCATTGTATAGAAAAGGTTGAGTCAGAAACATATTTGCATATAGCATTGTTATTTGTAAGACGCAAATGTCCTATGCTGGTCGTATTTTAACATTGTTGTGGTAATCATTATTTTTTCAAGGGAAAACTAACAGGAATATTGAAACGTTTTGTAAACAAATATAAGCGATAGATATGATTCTCACCAACAACAAATAATACTTCTTTCGATATTTCAATCCAATAAGTATCAAGGAAAGTTTGTCATTAGTAATTAACTGAAAAAATATAGAACATTTTAGATACTGGAAACAAAGTTATAAAATATTCACAATGAAACCATAACTGTAAGGAATGTTCTGAAATCAATTGAATGGATTTATAGCTTTATTAAATCGCGATTATTGATGGTTGAAACTCAAGATGAACAATTAATCGGCATACTTTGATATCGCGGCGAGAGTAGTGCAAGTTGTGGCACACTGTCCTTGGACAGTCTTGTTCTGTATATTTTCCTGTGATAGGTGCACGAAGAACTGCCGACCCAGGGTCCGGACCCAGCTTCCCTGCAACAGCTAGTCAGTGAGCTGCACAAAAACTGTGAAACACATCTCCGTTCCCCAACAAAACCTCAATATTTCTCCATTTTTGTTTACATTTGCTCCGATGTTATCTTGTGATAGGTGCACGAAGAACTGCCGACCCAGGGCCCTGACCCCGCCTCCCTGCAGCAGCTTGTAAGTGAGCTGCACGAACATCTCGGTCTCGCGTTGTTTGGCTTCGACATCATCGTCGAGAAGAACAGCGGCACTTATAATATCATCGACATCAATCCTTTTCCCAGTAAGTTTGAGAGAATTATGATGCGGACACGCATGCAAATGGAATTGAAATATAATCAAAGTGAATCAATAAATGTTTTGGAATTTATCAAATACGAATACTGCCTATATAGGCTTCGATGGCCAAACAATCATGCTCATGTATCAGGTAGGACCTATATCATTGTACTGATGGTGTATTTTGCCTATGTAATCATTTCATTATAATTTTATTTAAAGAGAATATGCTGAACAACAATTCATGGTGTAAGTATTAGTAATGGTTACATGTATTTGCAGCATTTTCCGTCATAATTGTATATACATGTATTCCGCGTGCACAGCTCATCACTAAGCCCAGATGTTACATATACTCGACAACAAAAGAAATGTCCGGTCATTTTTGGCTTATATATTTTAATTGTATAAAAAGTGGAACCAATTAAAACACGTTGGTTGGTTTCAGATATGTTAATTATAGATGGTCTCGCAAACCTAATAATCTGGAATCCGTTTGACGATTATCTCGTTCGTTTTATCGAAGGGCTAAGAAACATTGATTTTGACCATCATTCAATGAGTATCGGAAGGACAGGAAAATCGCTATGTTCTATAAATAGTACAAGGTTTTCGTTACTCAAACCCGGTGAGAAATGATAAATTTCTATGCGGCATGCGACGCAGGACGCATCGTAAAATGTCGGAAAAGCGTGTTTTTGACGCTTAACTGCGAAAACAGTCTATATCACGTTACAAAATAAAAGCGGTATGATATTAAGATAGCTCACATGCTCATTACTTTGTTAATTGCACTTTGAATTTCATTTGCTCCATAGCCTAGCCGTAATTCTCGAATAAACTAGGTTTATTTTGAAAGGGATAATTTGACCTTGCTATATAGTCGGGACATTCGAACGCAAACAGTCATCGTCAATATCATCTGCGCGGAATAGAGAAATTATACCGAAAAGCCGTTCATGTCCTCGTTTGCCTTATATACGATGTCGCGAAATGCATTGAAAATACGCTTTATATTGGCGCGGTTTCGCGCAAACAATAGATTTTTTAAGTGAAAACGCTTAAAATATGTAGGAACATTGTAATCTTGAGTTACAAGCTATGAGTAGCTGTTTAACTGTCATTTAAGCCGCCTTATCACCATAAAATTGAGTAAAATATCTCGATCTGTTTATCGAGGCGTACGCTTGCATACACTATTGCTACGAGGCGAGGGCATGGAAATCGGCCATCAGGTTGTCTTAGACATGCACGAAAATGTGTGTTTTATTGATTAAAAACTTAAGCTACGGATTTACCAAAGGTTTACTTAACGTGATTTTCTATCAATATCGTGCTTCGAAGAAACCAAAAAATAAGCGAAACGTAATTTTCAAAACTGTTGTAAATCCATTAATGGAGCAATAGAAAACCAGTGAAGGCCGCATTTGACATATTCAAACTGTTTTTTAACTATTATCCCGAAGGTGGCACTTCCGGTGCCTTGGGTCGGGCCATTCGCGAAACACTTTTATCAACTCCAGCGACCGCCGCAACTGGCTTGATTTATTGAGTATGCAACAAAAGAGCCCATATGTACCAATTAACTGTGAAAATCATAGCTAGATATTTGAAACAGCCATGGAAATGCATCTTAGAGGGTTTGTTACTGGCTTTTTCGATCGTTCATTTTCAAGAGTTCGCCGAATCGTCAACAGCAAATATAGAGTTATAAAAACGCATTAAATAAACTCACATTATATGCTGTTTAATTTGGTACATAATTGATAAAAATCGACCAAATATTTTTCAAGTTACAGTATTTTGAACAACCGGACACTTCTTTTGTTGTCGAGTATATATGTGGCAGCGAAACATTGATTTAAGCGAAACTATAGTTTCGCTAGCGAAAGATTAATTTATCTGATGATGTTGGAAAAAATAGTATATTAACGATACTCAAACGGCCAAAACTTGGGGTAAGACCTTGAATAATTATGTTTCATGTATCTTTTGATCCAATCATTATTGAAAACAACCTATGCTTATTTTTCAGCTTACGAAGGGGTACCCGAGTTTACCAGCCTCTTACTACAACTACTGCAAAAGACTTTAGCTCAAAACACGTAGTTGACATTGAGTCTGGGGCTGCGAACGAGCGCCACTTTTAGCCGCGATTTTGGTGCTAGAAATGTGTCCATTCTGGAAGTCAAAGTCTTTCATTTTAACTTTTACTTTGTGGCTACTCCCACGATCGTGAACCAAGCGCTTCTCAACTCGTTTCTATGGAGAAGTTTAGGCCCTGTTTAATAAGATATTGTGTGCCCAGCGCCTCTTAGCTCGTGTATACAGAGAGCTGAAGGTCGTGGGTATCTGGATGGACTACCCACACTACCCGCTACCCACAGGTACATGGTGTTTGATCCAGTTGACAAGGCGGCGCCGGGTTTTCGCCTCATGATCCCCGAACCTTGTCAACGCTCGTTATACGAGAGAGTTGGAGGTTGTGTGTAATAGTTTGTGTTTTCGATCTACTGGTTATTGTATGTAGCCATGGCGTGTTAAAAGAGAAAAATGCTGTCTACCAAAGTGTCTATATTTTGTTTGTAATTTAACTAATATACGTTGCTTGAGCAGAGCACAGGTCTAAGGTTTCTGATCATGGGATAATAAATGTATTATGAACAATGCCTATAAATTTTACCTGTGTTAAACTTTTTGGATTTTAAAGAAAGATAAAATGACAACCTGTTTACAGTGTATAGAATCAACTTTCAGATACATTTTTTCTAATTTTTAAATTGTCAATTAACTTATCTGCATTATGTTATAAAATAGTATCCTGATTTGTTTATTTACTCATTATTCTTTTTGTGTGTAAAATATTCTTAAAATCTGAATTGTGTTACTTTTTCTGTTGGGGGCTTAGTATATTTATGGGCATAAAACAAAGCTTGCTGCGTTATTGTACATTGCAGGGCTATATATCTGAAGATCTGATCAAATATATTTAAACGAAGTGTTATTTTATTTATAATATTATGTATATAATCTAAACCTATTTAAACTGCACTTCTAGTCACTTGTAAAGATCTGTACAAAAGATAAGTAAACCATTTTGCATAACAAAACTGTGTGTTTAGAACTATGATTCACAAATGTAGATATTTCACTTGCTAGAATAGATTTTGTGTAACCCGTTAAGTTGTGCATTAATATCCTGCACGATTATTTTTTTTATGCTTTTGTACTTCTTAATTAATGCTAAAGTAATTGATTCAGATTGATAGGCAGATCTATTGTAAATATAAAGGTTCAATGTCTAGCAACTTCACCATGTATATTAATTTTAGAATTAAAAGATTGTATGTAGTTTACTTCAGTGAGTTGGAGCCCAATGCTCTATTTTATGAGTTACTAAATTTATATCCCGAATTTAAATTTATATGGAAAAGGTTTTGAAATGCATATTACAACATAAAAGTAAGCTCAACAATTGATCAATATATAAATGGATATATTAAGACGATGTATTTTGGGCATTTTCATTTACACTCCAAGGAAATGAATGTGTTATTCGAATTTAATTTTTGCTAAAAAATGTAATCCTAAAATTAATGTTTTACAAAATTTGTGAAATCAAATCAAGATACATTCGTCATTGGATTAAAACAGAGTATTATGATAAACAATGTATCGTGCAAATATTCTCCATTATGATAGATACGGGTTGTGTTATCAACCCGTTTATTGAAACCAAACATACTACCTCAAGAAATTTACAAAAATTTTCGGAAAGTATGCACTCATTCATCCCAACTCGAAAAGTATGAACATTTCCATATTATTTTTGTCTTAATGTGAACCACACACACAACTAATTAAGTAGAATATCAGATCGTTTTAACTCGTTTAAAATAAAATGTAAGAAAACATAACAACGAATAGCGATTTATGGTTTTTCAAAGGTGTTTATAATTTTATGAGGAGTGTAGATTTTGCTGTGATATTAAAGAAACATTGTTGGTTTGATTGTGATATAGTTTTTACTTTGTACAAATTTGTTAAATAAATTGATGCAATGAAAATTGACCTAGCCTGTTATTATAAATAAATAAATGTTTCCGAAAGAGAATCGACATGATGGGATTTCACAGCTAAGTGTGCGCCTTTGGCAAAATGCTGGAATTTTCCTTTTGAAAAATGATAACGCCAAAACATGATTTTTTTCCGTACTCTTCATACACTTACAATGATTTCGACTTTCCCATGTATTTATTTTTAGGATATGTTCGAAGAAGCTAATTTCAATGTTCTATTTAGAGTTAATCAAATAGTTTGTAAGTCACGGAATTATATATGTTTACTCTCAATCAAAGTAAATTTTTGTCTGAATAGATGAAACACGAGTACTTATCATAATCTTTTCTTAATAAGCATATTCGATCTTATGAAAGCAAAATAAGGGCAAAATAAAGCTCAGCAAGATGCGGCGCATCGTCCTTGGACAGGCTTGTTTCGTAAAGTTTGGGGCTTTACAAATTTGAGAAATACAAAGACATAATCTAACATAATGGGAAATAGGAGAGGCACCCCGGTTCAATAACTGATGACGATTTATCAACAATGATCATTAATAAAAATTGTCAATTGTTGACGAAATTAGAAAGTAAACTACATGTTTATGTTTATCGCTGAAAAATTATTCTGATTCTGTTATGTCGAAGGGAAATATGTCATATGACATACTGACAAGAATCTGTCAGAATAATAATGGGTCGCATGGTATAGTCATGAGTCTTTGGTCGTATTCAAAACATGTTTTCATTTTCTTGTAGCCCATAAGTTAACAACGCTAATGATGATGTAACATGCATTCTTTAAGCTTTTTGTTCGTAAATTGACCCAAATATTAACGTTTTAAATATACAGCAGGATTGAATAGGACGAAGTTATTCACCGCCAATGATAATAAGCATTTGCTACCAAAAGAAACCATAAATCATAAGTCCCCAAAATGTAACACATGCTAAAATTGATATCGGAGTAATCGTTTTTAATAAACACAAAATAGATTCCTATTAGATTTAAACCTTCTATACGCATAATTACAGAGAAAAAAAAGACAGGCACTCTCAAAGACAAAAAAAACACCAAGGGATTTTTTTTTCAATAAAATTGTGATCCGTACAAGCGTCAGTCAGGTTTAAAAATACAATCGCGACAAGTGCGGATCTATATGAGGAACAATCATATTATACCAAAACATATATGATCGCTCCGCTCTAATTGTTTTATCCCCACCCCTTCTCCGCTCATTTGTTTTCCGGATCCGCGATGCCAACACAGAAGCCGCGATGCCAACACAAAATCCCGAAGTTCCTTTCTATATGGACAAGTAAAATAGGATAACAGACTATTCTACCCCAATAATTTCTATAATCACTGTGAAATAACCCTTAGTATCAACTCCCATGTTTTGCTCTAGTTTTACAACAGTGCAGACTCGACTATGTTTTGCCTTTTAAAAATGCCCGTAAACGCACCATATTCGACAAAAAATGAATTTTAGCTATTTTAAGATAGTCTCTAGAAGGGTATACCGCGATACATTTTATTTCCTAGAAGTTGTATAATCACCGTAAAACAACATAACAATTATGAAAGACAACAAAATTATGGTTTTTGAACCTAAACCCTTTGCAATTTGGTGTTCATTTTTCTCGAGATAGCTGGGCTGTTTCACGTTTTCTAGCCAGCTTGGAACTGGACAGCTGACTGGAAAGGAGCCCCCGTTTGGGAAATTTGAAATTTTGAATATAGTCAAATTACTTATCTTATCTTGAAAATAGCAGTTTATTAGATAATTTCTATCAAGCTTCATCAATTTCGAAAAAAAATCTCACTACATATTGCGAAAATTAAGAAATTAGAATTTATCAAAAAGGTGTTCCTCCAACGCGTAAAAAAATCACTAAACTAGAAATATTTTCTTAAAATTCCAAGCCAGCTAGTCTACCTGGAATAACTTTTTTGGGGAACATCTCATGAGGTAACTCCTCTCTATCATTCTACCATCCGATGGCATCACATTGGTCATTGTCACATTGGTGTATTCTTCACCTCCTGTAAATGACATATAGGCCTGGCCATATGAAAAACTTTTTTTACGAGCCTTTATATCCTGACAAACCGTGCTTTCAGAATGTATTCTCCGTGGGAAATTCACTTACGAGATGTACTTTTAAAACGCTACGATTGTTTTGGATTGTTTTGAGTTTCCATTAGTTTACACTTTGTAGCGATATCTTTGCATTCAGAGTCAATTATTTTGGATGATGGACTGATATTGTACAGGTTCCTCGGCTTCGCCCAAGGACTGTATACTACAAAAATTCCATTAATGGACTCACATCTTTCTTTATCCTATACATAAAGAGCAAACCTGAAAATGCGGTTCGTTAGGAATAAAGCTAGAAAACGCTTCCCATGTGCCCCTACGGGCCCTTACCATAGTGACAGTTTGGACGCAGACAATTGAAAAGACAACGGAGCATGAATACACCTTAATTAGACTAATGAAGCCACATAAGTTTATAGGCTTAAACCAAATAGTTTTAATGACAATGTGGAATGTGACAGTTTTTGTTTCCACAGTCTCTAATTTGCAACGTGTGATTCGGAACGACATGCTGAGCCGACCAAAAACACCTTAATCGCCATGAGACAGTTACAAAATGTAACGTTTGTTTTTAAGAAGAATAGAATAGTTTATCTATTTACTTAGACTAACTTATTCAAATTGGAGTCTGTTCATTTACTGAAAAGTTTCTTAAAATCATGCCATAATTGCTTTTAGATCATACATAAATTGTAAACAAAGTAAACATCATTAAAACAACTAAGGACGTTGAAATTGAAAATTGCGCTTATTAAAAGGATTATAATACATTCAAATGGTTTGAATAAACAAGAAAAACTGTGATTCAAAGACGAATTATCTATTTCTCTTAGTTTTCGAAGGAACAAATCATATGTTTGCAAAGACGGAAGGATACACTTATTTCCATTTACAAAACCACTCAAAGTTTAACTACAAACTCATGCCTAGCAAACACAGAACCATGTTTCGTCGTTGTTCGCGTAGACCTTGGTTCTGGATAACTCTCATCATAAGCAGTTTCATCTTGCACGCTTTGATGTGCCGACCGGAAATACGACTCATTGTGCAGTATCGCGACCGACCAAGCGGCGAGAGTTCAGGAGAGGCGCGACGTGGAAACCACGTGGTGGATAATAAAGGGATGGCACCAACTAGTGATATGAAAATGCCATCTAGCGATACGCCAAAGCCAAGTAGTAATACGCTAAAGGATGTTGCAGTGAAAGGTAGTGCGCTTATCGATAATGGAACTATTTCTTATGTGACGCCGAAAGGGAGGACTATTGATATGGGCGCGAAAGATGGAGCTCGATGCAATAGCAAAGGTCCAAGTCCGATTAAGAAGCCTATAATGATCAACCGATTTTGGCAGGAAATAGAACTGTGGAAATCGAGTGCCATGTATATTAATATGGCCTATTATGACGATCGTGTTTTGGCGAAAGATGGTCCGTTTATTCGTATGGTTGCATTGTCCAATAGGGATACACATATAAAAATACGACAATCTGGTATCAAATGTTTATTTTGGCTGCGAAAGGATTGTGCAGTGAGAACTGTCGCATCTGCTATAGTCGATGCGGAAAAGGAGAAAACATCGACGCTTAGCAATGGAGAGAGCGATTGGACAAATTCGTACATATCCTGTCCTATCCCCGCTAGCATCGCCTCGAATCGCACTAAAATCCAATACGTGTCTCTCGTGGAAGACATCCATAAACGCAATGTGAACCTTATTCGCATCGTTTACCCGCCAAAACCACGCACGTATCCGCATGAATTCGGCGTGTGTCTCGGAGCAGGTACAATGTACGGTGTAGTCAATGCCGAAACCACACGTTGGATTGTTGAATGGTTTGAAGCGAATTCGATGTTCGGAGTGACTGAAATGAGCCTGTTTAACGGTACGGCCCATCTCGGCACAGATGCGACTAGCGTCTTTGAGTATTATCGTAATAAGGGACTACTTAAACTGTATCAACATCCATCGCCTTTGCGAAACGTGAATTCAACGGATATAAACTCTGTTATAATGACGAAGAGCTCATCGCTAAATGATTGCATGTACCGAAATATGTATCGCTATAAATACATGATCAATATAGACTTGGACGAGATTGTATATCCGAGTGCTCTCGATAATTACCATGAAATGATGCGTTCGATTACGAAACGGGCCGAGCCATGTGCTGAATGTGGCGGCGAATTCGAAACAATCAGCCTGCAAAGTCGTTTACATTGTTTTTCATTCTGGAACATTAATATGGTCGCATCATCATTAATGACAGTGTCTCATTCACTCTATATCGAAGATTCACATACATCACAAAAGACCATTATGAATCCGCGCTTGTGTGCCTTTGCGTCCAGTGAAGGGTGCATTGTACCTGTCCATGCAGATATAAAACGCACTCATTCAGTCGCCGCGGGTTCGTTTGTACATAAGTTTCAGAGGCAGTGCGACGTGGGAAAGGAAGTTGTCCCAAAAATTGATCAGCGTGTTGGTAAATTTGGAGACACATTATGGGGAAGCGTACAAAATGTTCTCGTAGAAGTCAATATGGACAATGATTTTTATTGATGTAATTTATTGTTTATAAACCATGTCTGAATGTTAACTGTGTTTGTATCTAGAAACCAAATCTAAGATACAAAAATTAGAGGGGATGTTGTTAATTTAAATACTGTGTTGCTTTAAATAAAGATTGCAATAAATATTCATATTTAGTCGGTGCTTATGCTTAATTTTGGGAGTGTTTTGTTATTCACAAAATAAAATGTAAGGGAGTTGGTTGATATGTAACTTAGGCTATGATTATTGAGAAAATAAAATACATAAACCATTTTTTCCAGTATCATTTGATGACTGATGTTTTGATGTCGACATTTTTCTTGAACTTATTATCAGCTATGAAACATATGTTTATGTGTTTCAGATTGTCTGTGCGT
>LQRL01163835.1:17663-28766 GCA_001703475.1 Hydroides elegans
TAGAAAAAAAAATCTCACAAATTTCTTTCACACATTTTATTCATCCTTTGACAAAACCGAGACTTTTTCATTTTGACTTTTTCATTTATTTTGTTGATATGAATTAAGTAGTCTTATCGATTCATTAAAGCTGAATAATCTTTCTAATGGCAAAATGCGTTAATTTTAGTTTTCTTAAAAAAACTTTATGATGTCCCGTAATGGGGCTACCAAAGATTGGAATGAAAATAAGATATTTTAAATTCATCATTATCAAATTTCTTATCACTTTGAATTTGGTTAACATCTCACTTTTCAAAATAGCGAAGACATAAAGTAAATCAACATGTATATTGTGAAACCGATAATGAAAGCGATGCAGTCATATAAAGAACAGTTGGTAACCCAAGTGACACTGGGCAAAACCAGAGAGGTTTGGTAAAAACGAGTAACATTGATAAATAAACGAGTGGACATTGATTCATTTATTTATTTTAAAAAGTGAAATTTAACCATCATCAAATTTTGGAAACTTTTTAGGCGGAAACTTTTTGGGCCATGTGTCAATTTTGGAAACTTTATGGCTGGAAACTTTTTGGGCGGAAACTTTTTGGCTGGAAACTTTTTGTCCCATGTTGTCATTTTTGGAAACTTTTTGGGCGGAAACTTTTTGGGCGGAAACTTTTTGGGCGGATACCAAACACAACTGATACCTGAAAGCTGGTTAATTAACCTTCATGATAAGACACGGTTAGCATAAAATTACACAATTTGTTGGTATATGGACGTTTAGATAAAATATATTTTCATTAGTTGAGTATTTAATACTGAGCTTATTCATACAACTAACATCTGATGTTGAATAAGGTTATCACATAAATACGTTACTATCATTGCTTATCATCAATAATTATCATAATCAACAACCCTTAAACGGTTTTTGGTAATTCATCATCCAGTATGTTTATGAGATTGATAATATATACACGACGAAACAAAAACCATAAAAGTTATAGTATTTGAAAATGTTTTGATCAATTTGAGAATTATTATTTCACCATACAGTTTTTTACCTGTATAGAGTGCCTATATGGAATCTAGATCTAAATATGCTGTTACAAAAACCATACCGTATACAAACTGACTTTTGGTAGGCAGGCACTAGAAAATCCACCAATACAACAAACATTACACAATCCCTGACACAAACAACAACATCCCTTTATCCACCATAATTCTGCATTGGGCCTGCTACTAGGGTCTGGAAATCCACCGCAAGGCTCACATCCTGTTTCTGGGCAATCGTGTTGAGATAATCGAAGCTGGACATGTGCTTTTGGTCGGTCAGTCCGATCTCGCTGTACAGGTGCTTGAGACCGTCGGTTCTCGAGCGTTCTCGCGTCGCGGTCGAGTTAGCTTCGGCGTTCGAGATGATGAGACGTGATTGCGCGTTGGCGTTTTGACTGATTTCCTTGGCGCGGTTCTGTTTCTCTTTTACCTGTACAATGAAATAAAAAGAATGTATACAATTAGTGTGGTATATAGATTGGATGTGAAAACGAACTATGGATAATGATGGCAATTGTTGGCTATAATGTTGTTAAATCTACATGGTTTATTCTCGATTATTTCCTAGACATTTTTCAAATATACTTTAGTCCTACTAATTGAACGACTGCTTAGTCAACTAATCAAAAGACAGTTGAAAAACATAAAACTCTTAAAACTAATACGATTTACCCATCTTACCCGAACCCGGGTCAAAACGTGCCTCGACGTAAATCGTTACATAATCTATTTATATTATATAGCTTTCCAGATGATCCGAATATTTGTCGTTTATCGCGACTTTCTAAAAAGCATCAATTCGACGTCGCACTTTCGACATGTGACAGCCGCTAAGGGGATAAGTATAGCTCCATACCTGTGACTCAGTGTCCTTGCGCACCAGCTGCGCCTCCTGCTTGAACTTCTCCGCCTCGTTCTCCTCCTGAAGGACAAGGGCACGCAGGTAGCGTTCCTCAAGGTCACTGGGTATGTCAAGTTCGCCCAGCTGCAAGTAACGCACGTCGGCGAAGAGACCAAAGTCCTCTTCTTTGCATGTGGAATAGGTCTTGCAACCGGTGACGCAATCGTCTTTAAATATAATCAAAGTTAAGCATTTTAGTAAAAATAACTATAAGATATTTTGCGCTTCATGAAAAAGTGATATCAACATTTATCACAGCAAACAGAGTAAAAATAATAAGACGCATGGAATAAATGTTTATCTGTTTTCGATCTCAATTAATTTTTTAGCGTATAGTTACCCAATATCCCTATTAAATACCTGATTTATCAATTGAATATTATGGATTATTACCGGATACACATCCATGTCTCTTTATGACAATATTGAATTGGTGTTCTTTTTATACTCGATCGTTTAAAAGTCAGCTCGTTACAGTAAAGAAATGGAAAAAAAATCAGCATCTTTTTTGAAATCGAAAGTTACACAATACATGATAGCTGCGGTTTACCTGTGCATCCTTTCACACAGCATACGCCTCCGAGTCGATCGCGGATACTGGCGAACAGCTCTTGCTCGATGAACATCCGGTTGCGAATGTATTCTCTGGTGGTAAACCGCGTCGCAGTGCCCTAAAGGATTATGAATTAATTTAATGAATAAATGATGATTTATATAAATATATATATTAATATGCATTTTTAAGATAAGTGCTATTAAAAAAATAGTCAAAAGTCAGTTGTCAAACACCAAAATATTTTGGATGTTCCAATGTTTCATGAGCGTCAGAATCTTTTCCCTAAAGGTGCAGGTAGGCACTTGCGAAATTTTCTGAAATCGTCGGAAATTTAAAGCAAATATAGTAAACTCAGATAAATTAGTTTTTTTTTTCATATTTTCCAACCGCGACCAATTCATAAAATTTCGCCAGTGCCTGCCAGCACCATTGGGTAGTATAAAATCAAGGATCTCAGTAAAGGCCTAAGCATAATAAAGAACTAACAACACTGGGAGCTTTATTGCTAAACCATGCATACCTTAATAGCATCGATGGCGTTGTTTCGCAGCGGTTGTTTGTACTGAATGTCGAAGGTTTTGTGAAGCATCTTAAGCTGGTGAGACCTCAGGAAATACTGGAAGTGACCCTTGATGGACACCTATAGATTGAAAATCATGTGCTATTGCATTATATTGATACATAAATATATACGAAGATGGTAAATTATGCGCAAATCTATCTGAAATCCTACTTTTGCTTCAAAATGAAGCTGAAGAATCCAATGGGAAAATGACTACCGGGGTTAGTGTGAGTCACGAATGTGGTGTCATTTATTTCTAAAAAAATATTGACATGCTAATGAATTTCGCAAATATTTCCCGACGGGTTTCGATCATATGGTAGTACGGGGAAATATTTTGAATACGCTTGGAATCGCGATGAGAACAGCCTCTCGTGGTTGTATGAGACATAACGCATCATGTGCACACCCACTATCATCCTCACACGAAGGGAGAAAGTTTCTGATCGATCGTGGAATGTTTATGATTAAACCTGGCTCGGGTTACATGACAGATAAACTTAAGAATCATGTGAGGTTCAATGATAAATGAATTATCATTTTAACTCATAGATTTTTAGCATCTGCTATTTGTTTCATTGTGTATTTCGTATTTCCCATTTACAATGAATTCTACAATATATCTTTGTTATGCACATATCGTTTTATAAAACACATCAAAACCAAATTATAAAACAAAACACAATATGTATTACTGAAATATTCAAAATCATAATAACATGGCAATTCAGACCTGAAGTCGATCAGCCGTGAACACAGTTTCATGGAAGCTCTCAATGTGGGCGTCGGCCGGAAAGATCTTGAACTTTCCGTCGGGCCCGACGGCGTGTCGACCCGCTTCATAGACTTTGTCCGTGTTCACGGTGCCGGAGGATTTACGTTGTTTGAAGCCCATCTGCAAACGAGAACATGCATATATGTTTATGTGATGTTTTCAGATATAGAGATATATCCCCCCCCCTGTATATAGGGTCTGTTCAGATTCATATGGATTGCTCTATATTCACTTCTGATTTGATCTATTTAATATTGATTCGAGCCTAAATGTTTTTTGATAGAAATTTTTTTTCATAACAAGCCGCTATTCAAAAGAATTGATAATACCTTAGCTATTATAAATAAAATATTGTTCATAGTTCGAGTTTAATTTTGCTTTTATAGACTCATAGCCTAGCTCTATCACATTTTTTGTTAACATTAGCATAATAATAAAAATGCATGTGGTGCTAAATTCAGCAAAATTATAGCCAATAAAGAGTTTTCAATTCTAACATTTACAGTCACATTTCACAACTTCTATCTTTTGTTAATGTGACAATAGATATGTAAAGTTATAAATAATTTCTGAAATTGTGACTTTGTTGTTAGAATGCAGGTACAGTGTATAACCGCAGTTTTTTTTAATTTTGACATTTGTGAGCAGCCGCGTGACTTTATTAAAAGATATCGCTGGATGTGTTCTATGATAAGTGAATTCATAAGTGACACTGTCTGATATATTCATTCATTGTCTGGCTTTTTCGAGTTTGGGATCAAGCGCGGAATAAGTGGAACACAAGCGAAAGTGCGAATCTCCTCATATATAAAGCATAATGCAGTTTGTTTTTGCACACACAATTTCAACGTCTTGGCGCCTTATAATCGGCAAAGGCCTGAACCATGTCATATGCGTACGTGACGTCGAAATTACGTTCTCATTTGGATCCATATGAAAGTTTTCGCACACTGGATGTCGGATGAACACATTCGTACGTCCAAATTTGTTACAATGCTGCAGTGACATTAATCGTGATATTTAATGTAATTAAGAAAAACTTTTATATGGTCACATGTATTTAACGGTCTTTCGATATTGTTCAACATTTTCTTCAAAATAAGACACCACACTGGAGAAACATCATTCACAAAACACGCATTAAAAATTGATACAGATGCGCGCCGTTCTTACCTTTCATGCTCCTTAGCATTTTTCGTTCATAGTTAACGTTTGTCGTTTATGCGTTAAGCGTTTAAGGAATTGAGTTTATGATATAATACGTTATCATTTATGCGTGTATCGTTTATCTTTTATGCGTTCATCGCTTCTGCGTTTGCCATGAGAGGTCAGAAACACACGTTACTGTATGTAATGTATAATTAAACAATACGTGCATAGCACATATGTTTACCAGGTGAGAGACGTCCCTAAAAATAGGGGCGCCCCTGTTTATAGTGACGTACGCGACCTGTTTACTGACCTCGTAGTACTCCATGGTGGAGAATGAGATTGGCAGGAGAATGGCGAGCAAGAGGCCGACGACGACCACGGCGCCAGCAATGGCAATCAGTATTTGTTTTTCTCCCATGACGCTGAATATGGATCCAACCTAAATAAACGATCAAATATATGCACAATTATGGCAGTGTTATGGGTTTGTGGTCATAAAAATATGCAAAAAAATTATTTGGTGTTTGAAATTATGCATTGTTTTTGGAAGAATAGGGCCTGTTTACATGGGGGAGCGGTGGCAACGATCCTTATAAATTCTGATAATGACCAGCGGCAAGGAGTGCCAGCTCTATAAAGAAAATATAAGAATAGTTGCCGCTGTCGCTCTTTGTTTTGTCCTTTCTTTGATTTAACGTCACGGCGGTGAATGTCAAGCAAACCTAAAGGCGAATCATTTTTTTAATTATTGTAAAAATACGTTTAAATAACATTTTTGTAGCTTAAAGTGCAATTTATTCACGTATTGATGTTTTTGTCAAAGTTCAATATCAAACCAATCTAGCTGTAGATGATTAAATAATAAATCAATTATTTGAATAGGCCTATTCCTTTCATTTGGCAAAACGTCGCATGAGCTGAAAAAATAAATGTTCACGCGCGTCATTTGCCATTGTGATCATTGGGGGTAGTTTATGCTGAAGTCGCTTGTAACAAGAAAGCGAAAGAAAAACAAAAATCCTATTTTACAGCCTATATTGCTTCGGTCATTCAAAACGTCTTTTAACGCCCGTCATTTTAAGAATTGAACCGTCATTTAACGTCATAACATTTTGCAACGCTTCAAAAACGTTGTTTGCCGAGTAGGTATATGTGCAATAAGGATGATGGTCTATCAATATTTACGTTTGCTATTGAAGTATTCCTTTTTCTATTCTTCATATTCACAGTAACATGGTTTGAATTATTATTGATTAAAAATTGAATTTAAACATTATTTATTTAACCTTCTCTCATATAAATGCAAACTTACCTGATAAACTTGATAATTATCAACTATCCCTATATCAACTAAGGAAAGGTACACTCCTTCTACTATATTGTATACGATCCAAATTATAGTGTATGTTACTCTAGGCTAGCAACTGTATAAACAAACCGGTAACTACAGACAATTTCCATCGGAAGAAATAGCACAGAAGCAGCAACAATACAGGTATGAGAATTGTGATTACCTGGATTATTTAGCGCTAGTTAGCACGTGATTCACGCCTTAAGATGAGGGGAAATTTACTATATATAGCAATGTCATATTGTCATGTTTCTAAATGTCATCAACAGGTAGGATTTCTTTACCTTGGCTGGGGTGGAGATACCCTTATTGTCTTCTTTTGTCGTTTTTTTTCCTATTATAAACGTTCTCTTTGTCACTGACTCGTTCTATATGGTTATTACATAATTTAGAGCTACCATTTATCTTTGTCACACTCTTTTATTATATACTTTCCCTTTGTCACTGACTTGTTCAATATGATTATTACATAGTTTCAAGCTCGTATATATCTTTGGTTGCTGCGATATTATGACAAATGTACATTATAACGGTATCCCTATGTTGGACCATAATGAGTCACTCTAGGTTTTCTATGCAAGATGGTCAAATTAAGAAAGACACCCAACGACGTTGTTTTCATTAAAAAATGGTTTAAAGTATTTAAATGTATTTAAAATATACTATTGAATATAGTATTTTTAAATACTTTACAATTAATAAATATATATTTTGATATTCAAACTTTTCAAAACGTGTTTCAATTAGTTTTTCTAAGTCACACGAAACTTGTGATTATAGTCCAGCGAATTCCGTATGTTTTTAAAAGGTCATATGCATCGAGCCTGCTGTATATAATCTAAAATGTGGAGTCCATAGCCTTTTATGAACATACTCTAATTTAAATAGGCATCTAGATTCTACTATACTTACAGCAAAGCGCGATGTACTTCTATTGGACACTTGATTGACAGGTTCGGGTTCGGCGTAAGATGGCGCTGGTGCAGAGGTGAGCTGGATTTCACCTAATTCGATTGTAGCAGCTTCTTCAGCCCTGGGCGGGTCTTGAGCAACAGCCTTATACTCCCCCTGTTTTCAAACATAAAAATGAGTGATTTACTTATAATGCATTGTAGAAATCAATTACAAACTTGTTGTTGTGTTCCACCAGACTACATGATTAATATGCATTGTAGAAGTATAATAATTTATTTATCTATAATAAAGAATAGTAGTTGTCTCATTGTTCATATGCTTACATGACACTTTTTGAGAATGAATATAGACATTTTTCAATGTATGAATCTATAATAGAAATGTGTCTGTGTGTGAAAAATATCAGTTAGAGCTATCAATTTATCAGAAAAAACAAGGTTATGTATTAGCAAATTGTGATTTATAATATGACTTCTGGATAAAATATTTCCGATTAGTTGCCATATCAAACTTTAAACAAATAAAACCGTTCATCGGATGCTCCTGTGTATACCACACATAAAAATGTGTATGTGCATGTATATTACCATGCCACTATTTTAGTATTACTTACTAACAATACAGTTTAAATGTTACTTTTGTGATGTTATGCTGACGACACCAAAGAGACATTTACTTGAAATGAAACTAATTAAATTACCATTGTGGTTATCTAACTGAAATTGCGCAATAAGGATGTACCGTGACGCACGCCAGTGAAATATGATTACGTATGACTAAAGAAGCGCAACGACCCATCAAAACACTTGGATTGCAAAATTAATTTACGCATATTTTTCGTCACACGCAAATTATCGGATGCAATTTTGCGATGATTGCAAATGAATCATTATTGTGATTTTACAGCTACTTCAGTGAACTATTTTGCATTAATTTATAGGATCGACGGTACAACGAAACAAAATTGCACAGAACGATACCATTCAATCTAGGAAACAAACCTACCGGTAAGTAAAATAAAATATAAGATATAACACTTTACATGAGAAATATTATTTAATTTATCATATTACAATTCATGTTATAATTTCTTGCAAACATACCTGAATTATAAACCAACATTTAACACATATATTCCTTTTAATTATTTTGATCTTTAGCTCTCGCAAGCAATATCTAGCACCAGAGTATGCTTTGCCAAAAGTATATAAACACAGACCTCAGGATCCAGCTTGACTGTTTGTTGATCCAGTTCAAGGATCGTAAAGACTTATTAGCATATGCGAATCATACAATCCGTATTGTGAAATCCTTATGATATAGACTGCTGTATTATGACGCTTATTTCGGCACTACTATTGAGGAATTGGGCACTGTCATGTTACGCTTAAACTTCCACTTGTCGTTTTGCATGTAATAAATCAATAACTATACTCAGGCTTGGTCTCCTGCAAATAGGGGTTCGCTGTGCTATTGAGCAAGGGTATTGAACAAGGGGATATCATTTGAATCATTGAGCATATTACAAACGACGTCATATTGATTTATATATCGCATATTGCAACACACGAGATGAATAAGTAATTAAGGAATAAACGCTTGTGGAAAAATCTGCAGTGAGGGGAAAAGTCAGGGGAGTTGCTGCAAAATAACTATAATCACATCTGTTCTATATGCAGAGCGGAACTATTTGCCATTGAAAGGGATAACACAGACTTTTAAGGGGAAAGCTACTGCAATAAAATCGCAGATTGTAGTTGAGGTAAGCATAACCTTTTTATTTTTGAACAATATTATTACTGGTCTTTGATTAAAATTATGTTGGTATATTGTAAAATGAGACGTGAACAATAACAAAGCGAGCGGAAAGATATTGTAAAGTTAAACAAGGTATATCTGAACGTTTACTGGCGGCATTCTCGTTGCGGACATAGATAAAACGTTGCGTCTGCATCCCAGACAACGATGACTATAGCAAAGTTGCGAGACCGATGTAGCGACGATAATTCCTACCCAAACGATTTCATACCACAAATAGCAAACAAGTGATAGGTATTTCGCCAGATATGAAGGGCACCCCACGACACATTTTTCAAAATGTTGTTATATCACCTTAAACCAACTTTACAAAGGCGAACAACAACAAAAAACACCTTTTCGAACATTAAAATTTTGCAAAAAGGTGTTCATTTTTTCCAAGCCAGCTGAGCTGTTCCTCCTCTTCTAGCCAGCTTGGAGCAGAAAAGGAACACCTTTTGAAATAATTGAACTGTTGAATATAACTATATTACCTATTATTAATAACATATAACGAGTTATAAGACATTTGCAAGCAATTACGATCAACTTGCAATCAATTATTCTCATTAGATATCATAGAGTAAAGAAATAATAAAAAAAGGTGTTCCTCAAACTGCTAAAATCTCCAAGCTGGAACGAATTTCCTCAAAACCTCCAAGACAGCTAGGATTTGCTGGGGAACAGCTTTTGTGAGGAACAGCTCGTGGGGTACTCTTCAGATATTACTGGACCTGGATCAGATTTGGCATGCTTTGATTGACCTACAGCCTGCAGCATATGCGTATATGCGATCGAGTACCGGTCGGCGTGCTTTTCACATGTAGTGGTCAAGTACACGTATTTGCATACAGCTAGTAGTCTATATGACCTGTGGTCAAATTTTATATTTGCTATTCTAGCCCAATCGTATAAACCCCATATGCACTGAAAATTTACTTACACAACTGTAATTGCTATATTTTAAATATACATGAAACACAGTAAAATTATCCCATTTATATAGTTCTATATTTGAAAAATTAAATGAATGTGAATAAATCGCACTAACCTGCATATGGCTTGACTTATCCAAACATGGATCTTGACATGTGAGTCGATGTCGTTCTCCTCACACACTTTTATTTCGCTGATATTCAGTTATTTATTGTGGACTTTACTTAAAACAATCCGTGTATATATTACGTCTAATCTGCATCCACTCTAATATTTGTCCCATACAACGCCACGCCGATCGCTCGCTTGTGAAAATATATACTTCCGCGTCAATCAATGAGCGTATCGAGTTATATATTTTTTGGCTAAAATGTTAAACCTACAAGTAAACATACAAGGACTTGCATATCTTGATTCATACATAGATAATGATTCATCCAAATACGCTGAATAGGCGGATATTTGTAATAAGTATTTCGAAATACCCACTTACACTATCATGTGAATATGTGTAAAAGCCTATGCATGCAAAATTACCATAAAGTCATGGCCACATGTAAAACTTGTTAGATAGTTTTTTTCCATAAAAAAACGTTTTTTTTTTCTTCAAAATGTTCCTTAGGGAAACTACCGAAATGTATTTAGTTTTTTTTTATAAGGCAACGATCCTTTAGAGCTTTCCATGAGGAATACATTGCGAAAACCGTTATTGGAAAACAACTAGAGAACGCTCCTAGTATGACCAGGCCCTAAGCCGGGGAAACAAGGTTAAAGCGCAAGCGAGCTGTCAAACTAGGTTACAGCTAGCTAATAACAGTGGTTATACTTGTTTGAGAGTTGTGCTTTGGCACTTCAGTCAATATTTTCGGATAGTAATTTACTAAAAACAGAAAAAGGTAAGATATATTTGTATTTTTTAAAGTTTTAACTTATTTTCAAACATGCATGAAAATAATCCATATATAGTTTATTAATGGGAACATAAAATGATATACCGGTAGACCTACCGGGTTTCCTTCATATGCAAATAGTAACGTACATGTAGGCCTTCATGTTTTTTTTTTTTTTATAAAAAGTGTATGATATGGATATTTCGGATATGTATGTGTTT
>LQRL01163864.1:0-11253 GCA_001703475.1 Hydroides elegans
TTCTAATAGAAATCCGACCAAGTATCGGTCTCGTGTTCCCGTCCCAGCCAACCCCCAATTTTGGGCAAGGAAGACTTCCGGTGAGGCTAGCTGCACACCAAGTGGGACGCTGGTGCCCGAGATTATCCCGGGATTATCCCGCTACCTACAGTGTTTTTTAGTTTTGTCTATTGATTTATCTGATAGAAAACCAATAACGCGAAAAGGATCCTTCATCCAAGGATAAAGCACGATACTTGGTCGGATTTCTATTAGAATATAATGTTTAGATAAACATATAAAACTAACAGGTAGTTTTTAGAGATATATGTTAATAGAGTCAGGAAAGCAATGCGATTACAATTATATTGTCGTTTGGCGACATGCCAATCCTTATATATATGACCAATGTAAAAACATTATTTGGCCTTTTTCTCAAAACGTCAATTTCAGACTTAACAAATTGTTGCACGGAACCCTTCATTTGTATTTGGCCATTCGTGTATTTTTCCAGAAATGATCCAGACGGACAGGAAATCCGCCAGAATTGAATATCTAGCATACAGAGTCTAATCAATATCAATTGTATGCACATCGTCATCGATTATAAGTTCGTTCACATTTTTATTCATCGCAAACTGTCGGCTCGCACCACAATGTCGCGTCTTTCTTTGTCTTCCTGCGTACATACACCTGGTCGCCGACCTTTACTCGGCCCATGTCTCGATCAAGGACTAAGAGCGCTCCAAATATCGGGGTACTTGGATAGTCAGGAGATACGTTTCGGTACCTGCAAACGTGAAGGGAAACAATGTAATATTGTGGATTACAATTTATGGATACTGTTATACCAACGAGTATAAGCATGCTGCTTTTATCAATATATTTATGGGCAATTGGGAAAGAAGATAGTGAAAATATATAATAACGTCAAATCTGACAAACAAAAATAAGATTCAAATAAGTAGTTAAATTCTAAAAATGTTTTTGTTTTCATAGAGCATTAATTGACACATACTCTCCCAGTGAACGCAACGGTTCATTTTGTTCTTCTTTGGCACCGCTATTCGGGTCCAAAGTGGTGACGTTGCATCTTTAATGTAAAATAATACATATGTAATATAGTCTGGTGTTAACAATATACATGTGTTTAAGATAATTATATAAGGCGTCGTTATATATGTTTTATAAGAAATAAGGTTAAACGTTATGATGCTGATTACAAAGGATGAACATGGAATAGTTAATCTGTTTTCTAGCTAGTTGCAATATCAAGTGATTTACACATTTTACCTCTGACATGGCTTGAGATTGGAGAATTTCACATTTCCTATCCATATTTCGGCCCAGTTATCTTCATCATATGGTTTGCATCCCGATATAACGAAATTTGGTCGAAATCGGGACATTTCAAGATGCTGGTTTGTCCTTTTGTTGTGTTCGAGCAAGCTACTTTCAGTGTGAAGTAAGAACGGGTAGTAGTTTTGAAAAATAATCTGAAATTCAATTGTTCTCTTATTAGTATATAATTTCAGTGATTATACTCTATATGCATATTTAAGATACTTAAATAATTTATAACTGAGTAGAACGGATACATATAAAAAGTTGTCTGCTTTAGATCTTTCCTAGTTTATAAATATCAATGGCTTAATGAAGTGCACCCCACGAGACAATTTTCAAAAACGTTGTAAAATCACCCAAAACAACATTACAATTACGAAAGAAGCAAAATAATGTATTTTAACATTACATTTTGCAAACCAGTTGCAATTTGGTGGGGAACACCTTTTGTGAGAAAAAGCTCGTGAGGTGCTCCTTCTATAAGTAACATTTACAAATTACAGATCATCACATGAGCTCGTCACATGTGTGAATGACTATTTTACCACGTCATTAGGCTTCGAAAGGACGGACCATTTGGTGTGCCTGTCTTGAACTCTGCGTTTCCTTAGACTGTTCACACCGACCACCAATCTGTAATTGCATGAACATCAGTGACTAGAGTTTATGTCAAGAACAGGCTCTTTTAAAAAGAGCAAGGGCCTTGCCACATGGGAAGCTTTTTCAAGTTGTCCATCCTCACAACAATTAAGATTACACAGTAAGACAGTAAAATGTTGACAAATTTCTTAAGATTTATTATGTCTGTTTAGAGCGACTGTATACAAGAGAAATCAGTCAGGGATTGATATATCTGATATATATGAGCTCACGTGTATTTTCAATTTAATCTACGCAGAATCAAAACTGTGGACATGAAAACGTTTTTCAGACTGTCAATGGCATGTTAGGCTTTCGAGCAGGATAACAGAGATATCTCACGAGCCCACCATAAAAAACGACATGTATGATATGTAGTTACACATATATTCATTAATGCAAGTAATGTAATAACAGGACAAATACAGCTAAATGGAGCTTGGAAATTACATAATCACTAATACGGAAGCAATTCCGCCTATTTTTATATAGAACATTTACCAATCTAGTATAACATCAGTTGAGACTCCTCATGGATTGACCAATTAGATATTTTGTCGACTTTCTTGTATTAAGCAATGTATGAAAAAGAAGGAACAAGAATCCCAACGATAGATTATTTCAAGTATGACACGAATACCACGGGAATCTATATCAAAGTTCACTTATAGTATTGATATGCACTCCGATCTTATCTTTCACTCTTGCTTCCGAAATGCATAAATTGTTTTTCTAGATGAATTAAGTCCACAATACTAAGTTAATAAAATACTTAGTAATTAATGTGTCGCAGATTCAGATTTTTTTATCAACATAGTTCAGTTTTGGCAAGTGGCGTTAGTGACTTTTCGCATCTCTATGTCCCGACATTTTCCAAGGAGAATACCTAAATATTTACAATTTCTTTGGCTTTTGTCACTATCTTTTTATTTTATATTTTTAAGCGTTTGATAGGCATATTTGTGTGTTTCACTATTTTTTTCTGTGGTATTTGTATATAAATTTTCTGGCATGCGTTGAGATGTATATGCAAAATCTATGTCATCAACGTCAGGATCTTAATGTATTTAGTAGATATGGTTTTATTACTGGTATGGTAGCGGGTGTTTTTTTTATATTTTCTTCAAATGTATGTAAATCACCTTTCAGTTGCTCTTTGTCAGTGATTTATATTATATTAACTAGAAGTCCTTTCACCACACTGATTATATATATGTTCCGCTTGGATATTCAAATAATTGTTTGCGGAGTAGATTTGAGATATCCAAGGGATGTTGCATTGAGGGTATAAAGGGTCTATTAGGATGGTGAAGTAACTATAGATTCCATGTGTATGCACACTTACCCCGCTCTGAAAGTTGTTGGAGATTATGTGGAGTTGAGTCAAAGCGGACGATTGGCAACTGGAAGTCTTGCGGGAAAAGAACAAGAAAATGGTATGGACAATTTTGGATCGATGAGGAAAGGGGAGACTTAACGGAAGTGACATTGAAAAGGTATGTGACAAGCAAGATCAAAAAGTGGATTAATAGGCATTGCTTGGCGTAAGTGAGAGCAAAGATATCTTTGACATACAGTGCGTATAGTGGAGCTGATTGCGGGAAGGTTCCTCCCTTGGATTGTTTATGGAATTAGCGCGCCATATATAAGGCGACATTTTAATAGTCGAAAAATAGACAGTTCCCGCATTTTTTTGCGGGAAGGGGATTGCTTGTGCTGTAAAACAGGGGCAGTGAATACCCTTGAACATGGTCTTCAGGAGTACCAAACGGGCCATTTTTGAAATAGTGGCTCATTTTACTGCATTTGGCCTGAAATGAATTCTAAAATACTTTAAACCTGATAATTATTTGTATTTATCGAATGGGTTTATTCTTAATTTGCCAGCAAGGAACACAGAAAATATCGTGTCAGCAACTTTGCACAAATTTGCCAGCAGAATAAAACATTGATATACAGATGTGTCGAATTTTCGCATAGATCGAAAAAGTATATTTTTGGACTTTATTGCGTAAATTTTATATGCACAAGTACACCTCAGTAATTATGCTTTGCTTTAGCTCCATTTTATTATAAACCAATAACTTTATAGGCTGTTATAGACATATTTATAACGTGGGTTTTATTCGTATAAAATGCCAGGAAAATGCGAAATATTTGAAATACAATATTTTATCTATTCTCTTCTGTGAAAATGCCAGCAAGATAGATATTTGAAAAGAATATATATTTCACAGAATAAATCGCTGGGTACTCCTGGGTCTTGCAGAATTTGGGGAATTCGAATTTGACAGTGATAAGGTGTTGAGGGATAGAGGATAGAAATAGGCATTTTATCAAGGAATGTTTTTAGATATGAGGGATGTGGAGGAAATGGGTTGCCCAGATAAGCTGACTTGGGCAAATAAAACGTTAGCAAGGGTAACGTAGAAGGAAAGAAAGTCGGCTGAGAAGTTCATTTAGACAATTTATGTCGAAATTGTCATTAACGCTATGGATCAGGAAAGTAAAATTAGTTAAGTAGGATTTGTAATCAAACCGTATACGTGAAAGGGGGATGAGCTATTAAGGAAGTTGGGAATAAGGTTCCCTATTATTAAGACTTGTTAAGACTCGTGATGTTATGTAGGGGTGTCATTCGGTGAGAAATACACGTATAATGTATCGAGGTGAGCTAAGAAGACTTCCGACTTCAGTAACAATTAATCAGGTGTTTGATTATTGGGAAGAGATATCGATACTTATCTCTAAGCACTTACCGCACCCGAACCTACATGAACCAGCCTGATTTGTAGGACGATTGGCGAGAATGCTTTTCAATGGAGATGGTGATAATGATAGCGAAAACAGATTGGAGAGAAGACTTGTTGACATAATTTAAGGTTCCACTGAGGCCTTAGCAGCCTAAGCAATACCCATACCAACTATTGATTACGACCAGTATTTCTAGTTTTAAATATATTTCGGAAAAACGATTATTATCCAAGTTTTGAAAGAAGTGTCTCAATAATGTCACTGTTGTTGTTTGAATTCCATTTGATTTTTTAAAAGTAATTTATCCTGTTTATATTCGTTATTGGCAATATATTTCCTGACTTTTTATTGCAAAACCAATAAAGAACTAATATATAGGCGTTAACCTACACATTCTTCACATATATGTAGATATTAGAATTCTATGCAAGCTGTAACATCAATTTCTCTTATTTTACCTTGATTATATGATTTGTTTATTTATCCTTTTAAATACATTGTATATTATATGAACTCTAAATACTCTTTAACCTGAGCGATTTGCTTAAGATATAATATTATATATCACATGAACAAGCTTGTTGTACATTTTGTTAGGTTTCTGTAAAGATAAGATTGTGTCTTTCATTTTGTGTCTTTAACATCAATAAAGTCTGTCAAAATTCCAAGAAATAATATCACGTGATTTTTTTGAAGAAACGAAACAAGGTCATTTTTTATTACATTGTGACATCACTGAAGTGAAGTTATTGGATAACCAATATTGAGCACCTAGTGTATAGCCTAGGTGAAAAGACACACTTTATCTTGAAATGCAAAATTATATTATAATGTAAAATAGATCATCGCGTCGTTTTGAATGCCTTAAAATAAGTGTTTGAGTGTAAGATAGAACGATGCCTCGTCCTTAGCCATACAAAATCGTTCATTTACGGTTTTAAAATAAAAAAAGAGATTTCAGATCTTTTATTTAAACCAATGTAACATAAATCCATACTTGATATAAACTTTGAAACTTACAGTAATTCAAAATATAAAACACTCTTTAAATTGTTTGATAAAAACCCGCTATTCATTTTCTGTGTTTCAGTATTGGGTACCCCTGAATTATCAATGTTCTGTACTGCTGGTAGTATTAAAGGCGTTTATTATATGCCTTTTTCCCTTGAATTTCTATTGTTTATTAGTATCTACCAAGGTTAAAAATGTTTCATTGGTTTAAATAAATTTTTTTTTTTCAAATTTGAAATTAAATAGATACACAGTAAGACAATCATTTTGCCTACCGAAGGACGAGCCATGCCTCGTGTTTGTCAGTAGCAGATTTCTTAAACATACTGTAAAAGTTTACATTGACACAAGCTTCTAACTTCGGATCTGCTTATGCGTTTACGTGTTTATGGGTTTGAAAAATCATAATTTAGGTTGTGGGATTTTTGCATTCATGTGTTTATGTGTTATCTGACGGTGTTTCAGTCCTCGACATAAGCACCAAAGCCGTTGAAAATTGTCGAGGGATGGCCATAACTATAAGCTACTGGCCATTAGTATTTATGTATTTTGGTTGGGTTGGTTTTAGCTTAGTTTTTATCGTGTGCTCTTTGTGCTTTATATAGAGTCCTTGCAGGTATATGTTGTGGTTTTAGAACTGATACATGCTAAGCAATGATACATGATGTACTCTCTATATCTAGTTTTATTTGGCAACTAACTGTATGTAAATCCCAAATATTTCAAAATGTCAAATGTTTTCAGATTTAGAAATGTAATCATATTACATTCCATAATTCAATACACGAAAATTCGTTTTACAAACAACATTTTTTTTAAAATATGACTTACAATGTAAAGGAATGCTTTACTTTCTAGCTTCCAGTGTCAGATTCTTTGCAAAATGTCTGTGAAATAGCCTATTAAAAAGAAGCAACTTGCCAAGCTGCCACGTAGGTTGGCTAGTAGGTCGGGTTTCAAAATAAACAGCGACGACTCGAATATTTTCATGGGTACTAGGAGACATAAGAATCGAACCCTTTAATCACTTTCATCTTTCATTTTTTAATTGCCCTCTAGCTACAAGAATGTTAGTAACTAATATTTTCACTAGTTTTATATTTTTGCAAATCCATACAAGGTTTTGATTATCATTTAATAATGTGAAATAGTCTAATTCGAATTTCTAGATGAATGAAATCTTTAAAAAAGGACTATATTTTTCTTTTTAAAAAATCAAAATCTTAAATATATTTAGATGTTTTAGCTGTTTTAGGTGTTTTTTCATCACATTAACACTGTTTACAATTAAGTCCTGAGATACCCTTCCATACTCTCATTATTTATAATTTGTCACATAACTGGTCGTCTACATAATACGAATCGTCCAGTTTTCGGACGATGTGTCAAAATCCTTAAGGTTAAGGTATTTTGTTGTATATATATTTTATATACTACATGCTAAGGGTCAGGACTCGCAATGATGGACTTCAAATGCCGCTCACATTTGCAGGGCGTAACGTTTATAGGTATATGCGTGTTTGCTTTTATAGGTGGATGGATTCTGTGTTTGCGTTTATGCGTTTGTTTTTGCGTTTATGCGTTTTACACTAGAAGTTACAAGTGCTCACGACTGTATGTGTTTCATACCGGATTCTTGGCTTATCCAGATAGCTTTGGATCCACTCTGCCGCATCATCTCCGCAATCTTGCCCCTCTACACTCTCCCCCATCACGCTGAAAACATTAAAAACGTAAGTATAAAGACATTATAACAATTTTAATTCATTCATTTAATTTGGAACATAATTATTCATCTATAAATATTATATGTACTAGAATCCAGCAATTTGAAAAGGCCACTACACATTCAAAGTATTGACATTACTACGTCGCATAAGGGGCAATGGTTAATTGAGGTAATCATTTTGGTCAAACATAACTTTTAATGAAAAAATCAAAATGTTTGCGATATCTTGATATTTCAGTACATATAATCCATTTCCTATTGTGCATTTTAAAAACGTTTATAGTTTCTGCTTCGAATGTCTAAATAAGAATAAGAGAAAGCATGAAAGTGAAGGAATTAATGACAAACTTGAACCCGACGTAGGAGGGTGAGGGCTTTGTCATTAATTCCAAACTTGAATGCTTTCTCTGATTTAAATCATGATTGAACAAAACTCATAAAATCTAGTGATCCAACATCCGTTCATAGAAAATCACTGATTGAACAAAACTCATTTCAATCTATTGATGAAAATCTTAGACACAGCAATTAATTGTCTGACAACACTGAGAGTTATTTCGCGATAGAAATAAGTGTTTTTCCATTTTATAACGATAAAGCATTAACAGTATAACCATGCCCTTTATTGATCACATGAAATCCGTGTCAAACATAATGAATGCAAATGTGATAAACTATATTCTACCAACCTGTCAATTTTGAAAATTCATAATTATAGATCCAGTGCGCATGCGAACAGGCATTCACTTTATAAATTGTCAAGGAATATAGTCGAGTATTGTGGCTTTTTTATCAATATGGATGATGAAAATGGGAATTTGTTTTTGACTCAAAATAAGTTTTCGAACAACGTGGAATCTAATTTTGACATGTCATTTAAAGACGTTCTAAATGCTAGTTTTTCAGGAACACTGAATGGCTTTAATGATGACATCGAGGGAGATATGTTATTATCTCAGGTTAAAATTCCTGATAATCCTGAGAACTCTCACGATAAAATTCTAGATCAATTTGAAAATGATAAAGAGGGAGACGATATCCTTTCCCAAGTGGATTTTAATGCTTCAACAAATGGAAAAACCAACGAATCGGATTTGAAACGTTTTCAATTTGTAACTGACGAAACAGCCAGAAAAAATGCTACCAAAAGGCAAGTATAATATTCATATTGTTCAATAGAACTTTTTACTTATATATGGGGAGGAGTGCAATACACGGACACGGCTGTTTATCCTCTATATAAAGCTGCCCCTTTAGTTTTTTGGATCTACCAACGATGCCTCTATATCTTCAACCCCTTTTTTTGTTTGCATAGGATTAACCATGCATGTTTTCGGCTATTTATGCATAAAATCGAGTGAAATTTTCATATTTTCGTTGTCTTTACACCGTATTTCAAAATGGTTGCCACATTGCTTTTCCCTTGAAATTAACATATTATTAAATTTAAAATTAGCTTATTCTAATGGTGTAGGTCATATACTCCCTCCATGTCAATTTATTTACAAACAATGCCGATGAACATAAGGCTCATTTGAATAATAAATACACTTTTACTACATATTTATATGCAAAACTATGAATCGCATTGACTCTTAGGGAATCGCTTCGTTAAATTTGACGTTTTTGCTTTGTCATATGTAAAAATCCATCTTACACCTTATGGAAAAAAGAAAATATGTGCTTAGGAGGATTAAAGCATTTCGTTAAGTCTTATTCACCTCAAAGGGGACAGTCAATATAATCGGCTTTACAGTAGTACATAGTTACAGAAACCAAACGTGGAATGAGTATACATGTATTTCATTGAACTCTTAAGACACCTTATTGAATGAATTGCAATTAATTTTCCATGTTCCCCATAGTGTCTTCAATTTTAAGACATCTTAGGCCGAGGTTACACTGAACTTTTTTAAAAGCTAGCAGTTATAAAAGCGAGCTTTTTTAGTGGTTACACTGGCGCAAAAAGAAGCGAAAAGGCTTAAAAATCGAGGTTTTCTTCCGTTTCCCTCCACTATTTCAAAAGGAGTTTAGTGAAATGCATGGTGTCAAACAAACTCAAATGAAGTTCATTATTGTAAAATTGGCGTTTAAAAAAGTCACTTTTTTTCCCCGCTAGCCGTTTTTCCCGCTAGCTTTTTCCTCTGTGTTATAGCAAGATTGTCGTGACAAAACGCAGTGTAACCACTTTTGACTAAAACAAGCTGGCGTGAAAAATAACTGCTGTTTTGCTTGACACGAGTTTTTATAAAGAAAATAGAGGACTAATAGAGGACAAAATAGAGGACTAATCTCCGACGTGAAAAACCGCTAGCTCAGTGTAACCGCGGCCTAAGAGGTTCGTTTAAATTTGTATGGACAGAAAAGGGGAATCTTCTATTTAATAAAAAATATATATTTTTTTTTAACAATATTAATAAATATTGAGCAGACAATTTTGAAGAAATAAATCAATTCTCGAATGAAATAATTTTAATTGTATACAAATTGTTCTTTATAATTTTGACTATAATTTGGACTATATATACTGATATTTTTTTGCACAAACACAATTCAAATCAGGTTTAAATGACCGAAGCTATAAAATCTATTACGAATTTTGAAAAACACAATGCAGTTACCGTGGGATATAAATAAGATTTTTATTATGTATTCTATTGATTTGAGTATCATTATAAAGTCGAATAATCACTGAATCTAACCATATAAAAATTATTAATTTCCATATTCGAATACTATTTAAAACTTTTATTTGAAATAAGGGAAAATCTTGATTTTAAGAACTAAATTTTGCCGAAATTGGGTAATTTTCTAACTCATTTTTCATGCATTAATCGAATTGGAGGGGGTTAGCGATGTATAAAGATGATGAAAGAACATATTGAAATTATCATTGCAAAAAAAAATTTCCAAAAACTAATGTGGCAACATGTTTTAAAATGCGTGTAAAGTTGGCTAAATTTTCGAAAAATACACGTTTTTATAGCTTAACTCTGCAGATTACAAGCTTATGTAAATAAAGACTCTGGACCAAATGGGGTTGTGATGAACAATAGACTAGTTGGCACCAAAAAACTAAGTGGGCAGTGCGGAGGACACCAGCAAAGCCCACCAGGGTGGAATCAATTATGTGAATTCAGCACCCAAAACTGTCCGTGCATATGACAATGATGTTAACCACGCACGATTATGCGGGGGGGGGGGTGGTTGATAATTATCATTCTAATGTAAAGGTAGATTTATGATTTTGATTTGCATTTGTGCTGTTGAAAAAAACTCGCATTTTCTTTGCTGACGTTGTAATGGGACAATAAGTGTTATGAGCAATAACAATGTGGGGATTGCTGTACAAACGCACCCTCTATTTTTTATGCACTCTATAAAACATTATGGGACTTAAGGGGATACGATGCTAGTAATGTATGTCACAAACTCAATTTTGAAATATATCATATTTTTATTCATTCTCCTATTTACAGGTTTGCCACATCGACTGACAGAAAGCTGAATTGGGCTGTGGGCACTTTTGAGGCCTGGAAATGTGCACGAAACGAGTTTGTAGCGACAAATCCTGGGAGTGGAATGAGCCTAATCAGCCCTTCTTTGCAGCAAATGACAAAAGATGAGATCAACTTCGCTATTTCAAGATTCATTCAAGAAATCCGCAAACAAATGGCTCCGAGTACCCAGGGAAATTGCTGAGGGAACTGGTTTTGAGCATCCAAATGCACCTCGAAAAACTGGATATAAAATATCAATTTCTTGATGACCCTGATTTCAAGCAAATTCGCAACACC